>CAUYQV010129926.1:0-16885 GCA_963574575.1 Galagoides demidoff
TGTGGTCCCAGCTACTTGGGAGGCTGAGGCAGGAGACTCGCTTGAGCCCAGGAGTTGGAGGTTGCTGTGAGCTGTGATGCCATGGCACTCTACCCAGGGGGACAGCTTGAGGCTCTGTCTCAAAAAAAAAAAAAAAAAGAAAAGAAAAGAAAAATAAAAAAGAGAGTAAAATAAAAATGTTTCCAGACAAGCAAATTTACTATTCACAGACTTTCTTAAAATAATCAGTTAAAAGTCTACTATAGAAAGAATGAATTTGAGTAGTATGTTCAATATATATTGATTAAATGAACGTTTACTATAAATGCTGATATTGACCAAGGAGTTGGGGATAGGGAGTAAAATCAAGATGAAATTAAAATACCAGACAGTGATAATACAGAAGATAGAAGACTGATTTTAAAAAACTCTAATGTCTTTGTATTGTTAATGCAAAAGACAGAAATATTAATTGACTTTAAAGTCTAAGTAAATATTTGTATTGAAAATTGAGAATGACAAATAGATAATTATTAAATAAATGGTGTGGGTAGGCAAAGAAAAATAATAAATAATCCAATCATCTCAGTGGGAGTTAGGAAGGGGTTGGGGGAACCAAGGTAAATGGAAAACACAGAATAAGGTAGGGAAAAATCCAACATATCAATAAGCAACATAAGTATAAATGGATTACATTTGTCTATTAAAATACAAAGACTTCCAGGCTCTATTTACAAAATCTGTCTAGATGTTGTTACAACTCTTTCTGGCTTACGTTTTTACTGATGAGAAATTAGTTGGCTGCCATTCTTGTCTTTGTTATTCTGTATGTAGTGTGTCTTTTTTTTCTGACTGCTTATAAGATTTTTTAAATTGTTATTGGTTTAAATAACTTGATTATGAAATTACAGTGGAGCTTATCCCTCAACTGATCTATAGATTTAATACAATGTTTTTATAATTACATCAATGGAGATTTATACAGAGTATCATTATAAGAACATAAAGGAACATAACTTTAATGGAATTTTCCAAGCACATTAATTTAGATAGAGGCATAAATGATTGAAATCATAGAATTCATATAAAGAAAAGAGAAGAATTCAGACAGAAAGCATCCACTTTATAAACTTATAAAGTACAGAAGGCATAGAAAGCTAAACACTGAGTTGTCACCATTCTCATTATCTATCTTGATTTTAAAATTGGTGGCCATTAGTGAGCTCCTGGTTCTCACATGAGTACATTTTTTAAAAATTGGTCCATACTTTCCAAAGCCTTTTGTGGCTTCTGGCACAATGGTAGTGCCATTGTGCTACTGTGCCCACTTGTAAAGTGGACCTGTTAGCCAGTTAGGAAGTAGAAAAGAGAGAGTTGGGGGACAGCGTCTGTGGCTCAAAGGAGTAGGGCACCAGCCCCATATACCAGAGGTGGTAGGTTTAATCCTGGCCCCAGCCAAAAAACTGCGGGAAAAAAAAAGAGAGAGAGAGAGAGTTGGGAGCAGAGAAAAGGGCTAAATGAAAGGTCTTTAATACTAAACCTTCTTGAAAAGAAAAATAGAGAGATTGGGGGAAAAATCACTAAATCTACTCATTCCTTAAGTTAACCTGTTGGAAAGGAGTATCAACTTTTTTTTTTAAGTACATGAGATCTGAACTAAATGCAATTAATTCCAACAGACAGGTGGCAGAAATTTCAGGGAGGCCAAATGTAACCTGATTCAGTTATTCCTTTTTCTCCACTCTGGATAGGGAGAGCAGCCAGGACCACCGACTCTACTTTCTGTGGCACTTCCAGGCAGAACAATGGGCCCATGAGGATCTGATCCCAGGAGACACGGGATTTCCAGGACTGCAGAGCAAAGATAAGAAGCAGTAAGCTCAGTCTTACACTTGCTTGGAAAATGAGAGAACAAAGAAACTAGCTTAGAAAAAGATTCTCCTGGTTCTGGATGGCAGCAAAGAGCAAGTTCCAGGAGAGGATGGACCTGCTGCATTGCAGAGCCCCACCCGGGGCAGAACCTCAGGGCATGGCCTGCATGGTACACTCAGAGAGTTGTGTCCTGGTGCCAGGGTCCCACCTTAGCAAGTCCACCTGGGCCAGTGTCTCATGGAAGTAGTAGTCCTTCTCTATCTTTTAAGGATCACAAGATCACAAGAAGTGAGATCCAAGAAAAGAAGGTTCTTCTCAAAAGTCCAGGCTGTATGAGATGACCACAACAGGACCCTGAGAGGAAGGGAGGAAGAACCACAGTGATGACCAAGATTAAGTTTTCAATGATCTCTAGGCAATGGAAGGTTACGGGTTACTTTACTTTGATTTTTTAAACATTAAATAATCTGTATGTCTTAGTGTGAAGGTTATGGTGCAACTAAATCCATCTGCACTACACACCTTTATAGAATAAGGCTACTTAGACCAGTGGGTACTTTTGTTGCTTTTTTAATTTTTTTTTTTTTTTGAGACAGAGTCTCACTATGTCCCCCGAGGATATTGAGGAGGACAACTGTATACAGGCTAATGATATCCAATGTTGGGTCCTTAAAAGAAGTAATGGGGAAATATTTTTAGTAATAACTACCATTTATTAAGTATATCTTGGTAGCTGCATTAATAGCTGCACTGCTACAAAGAAAGACCTGAAGCTAGATAATTATAAAGAAAAGAGGTTTATTTGGCGAAATACCTTGGTGAGAGAGGAAGCAAGAGAGGCAGAAGACATGCCAGGCTATTTGCAACAACCAGTTATAATGGGAACTAAGTGAGAACTCTCCCACAGCACCAAGCCTTTCATGAGAGATCAGCCCCCAAGACACCTCCTACAAGGGCCCTACCTCCCACACTGGGGATCAAATTTCAACATGAAACTTGACAGGGTCAAACAAACTATGTCCAAAACAGCACTGTGAAATGAATAAACAAATGAAGGAATTAATGAGTGAAAACAAGAGAATCTTGACATTCCTTCAAGTAAAGCACCATGATTGTTAAGATAAGCTTTTCTCTTGGGAGAGGATCTTGCTCTGTTGCCTAGGCTGGTCTTGAACTTCTGAGCTCAAGGGATCATCTCTCCTCAATCTGCTAAGTAGCTGAGACTATAGGCTCATGTAACTGCACCCAGCTAAGATGAGGACACTTAAGAGAAAATAACACTTAGAGACGTCATGAGTGACCCTGGGTAAGTGACTAAGTTTTGAGCTATTTTTTCAAGAGAAAGGCTGATTTAGTGTAGCTCACACTACTTGGATTTATAGTCAGAAAACCTGCTTCTGATTTTGGTGATGGTCACACACTTGCACCTGGAAAAATCAAATTAACCTCTCAGGGCTGGCCTCAGTAGCCTCATCAGTGATAGCATGAAAAATAAGGCCTACCATCTTGCAGAATTGTTGTCAGGTTAAATGTAACAATGAAACTGAGGGACTTAATCCTTTACCTTCTTCCTGGGTGACAGGGAGAAGTGGGAAAGAGGAAGTGTATCTCTGACAAGACTATGTCATCCATTCACTCTTAGGCCCGCAAAGCCAGTTCAAGGCCATGCAAAGTCATACATGTTGATTATTCTCACTTGGAGAGTCACCTTCCAGAATCTTTAAGCAAACCTGAAGAGCTTTGTGTTCAGTTTTAACAAGTCAACTGTTCCATTAGAATGTGAATGAACTTTATGGAGACTTCCTGTGCCAGGCTTCTCTTGTCCTGCCCACGAAGCCAGTTCAAGGCCATTCAGAGTCATACGTGTTGACTACTGCATGAGAACACTCCATCTAAAGAGGCCACTTTCACATGATAGACCCAATAGGTAGATTTATCATGACTATAGTCTGGCATATGGAAGCAACATGTCATCTACTACCAAAACTCAGTATATTATGGTGATTTTACCAACAAATAAAAATAATTTCTTGAGGGACACGTGCCTTTTACTATTAGCATGAAATTACAGCCTCCCCTGGCAGAGCAGGACTAGCCTTTAACACAACCAGAACGATCACTCGAGCCCCAGCTCCCATGTGTGAGCCAAACAAACCCCCAGTGGCCCTGGGGGATGTCCATTGGGGTTGGGTAACATGCAGAAACTCAGGCAGAATAATGCCCCAAGGAGGCAACATAGACCAGTGAGTGTCAGGAGATGGGCAAGAGTGGACAAATATTCATTTTCAGAACAAGGGCACATACAGCCCCTCCCAGTGTCCTGTGTACAGCTCTTCCTTGTGAGGCCGTAGCCAGCTTTGCTCCATGTCACCTTTCATCTCTTTCCCCTGCATCCCCACCTCCTGGCTCTCCCCTCACTGTGATACCTGGGACTGCCCACCTCCTACCCCCACAATGTCAGTGTGGTAGCCCAGGGAGCCTGGGATGAAACATGGCCCAGCGCCTACAGGACCCCCAGGCCTGTGTGCATGTTACAGACGTGCACAGAAATGCAAACCAGATTCCAGTGCCGTGGACAGCAACTGGGTCTTCACAGAATTAGAAACCTAAAGAGAAGGGAGTCTGCCCCATACACCACAGGCAGAACTTTCATAAATCTGCCTTCCCCAAAGCCCCAGCCCTTCCTGGCTCAAATTTCACTCTAGTTCCCGTGGTCCCCCAAGTCCTACCTTCTCAGCCTTTTCTCCACTAGAGTTAATCTCCTCTTCACTTTGCTTGCCTGACTCCAGCTCTCCCTTTATGATACACATTTCTCTTTTGAATTACCTCTTTTCCTTCCCACGGGGACAGAGGCCTGGGGTATAACTCAGAAAAGGATCCCCTTTCCCTAGGGGACAGAGCTGTGGTTGTAAGAAGTACCACTTAACACAATTGTTAGCACTATCATATTTCTCTCACCTGATGAAAAGAAAATCAGGCTTTTAAAGAATTAAAGTGAGAAACAAACAAAACCCCAAATAAACAAAAAAGAATTAAAGTTAGTTTTATTCAGAGTCTTACTGAGGATTGTAGACCAAGGCCTGCAGCTGGACGGGGAACTCTTTCAGCCAGGTTCTGTCAAATTGCTGGGGCAGGTGTGGCTTGGGGGCCAAATATCTGCAAAATCACTAGAGGCATATTCAAGCAGAGTCTCATCAAGGCCTGATGTTGGAGCATTTTGAGGTGTGGATTACAGAGGCATAATCAATCACTAACCCCACCAGGAGTTCTCTTAGGTTTAGGAAAATGCAAGGACTTTTATCTTTTAAGGGATATAGTAACTCAGGCATGAGGCGGAAGACAGTGTGCTTTATCTACCCTGCTTTGTCTTCCAAGCTTCCCTCCAGAGAACCCCACTACACAAAGGGTGGGGTAGGGAGTGTGAAATCATCTCTGACAAACAGAAATGAACAAGCACACCTTCTTACATTTGCCACTTTGTCTCACACGTCTGTTGTGTTATAATCCATCCACATCCTCTTTGCCCTCAAGACCAATGGTGTGTTGGAAAGAGGCTGCAAGGCCTGAGCCCCTCAACTCCCCACTTCCACCCCCGCCCCCACCCAGGAGCTGCAGGAACGGTGCCCCCACCCCGGGTCCCCTCGGAGGCAGGCAGTGACGCAGGCCACCTCCGGAATGGGCCGGAAGCAGCCGGCCCTGAGTCACTCTGAGTGCCTGTGACTCCGGCACCCACCCCCGGCCCACTCGCAGAGGCTGCACTCGGGTTGATTTGTTACCCAGCGTAGGACGTGCCACCTTGTTTTCTAAAGAAAACAGGCCGTCTGCGATGGACCCCAAAGCGCAGTTTCCCTCTGGTGCGACTAAAGAGAAACACGAAGGAGAAGAGGGGAGAGGAGGACGGGGGGAAGAGGAGGATATGAGGAGAAGCCGCATGCAGGCCGCCTGCCAAGCATGAATCCGACAAGGGAACAGCCAGGTAGGCCGAAAAGCCTTTCCCATCCCAGGTGCTCACTCCACATGTCGCTCGTCCTGTCTCCTCCCCTCCTGACTGCTGGCCTTATGCAGCCTGGGCCTTAGCAAACTGTCGGAGGTAACAGCTTTTTCTTGCTGGTTTGGTGGTCAGGGCTGGCTTGCTGCACACCCAGAGGAGCAGCACCAGGGACTACTGTGTTTTAAGGACGTGAGGACCCATCTTCCTTCCTCCCCCCTCGGTGAGGGTGGGGGGCGGTGATTCCTGAAACCTGGGTCAAAGCAATTCATTTTACAGTGAAAGAGAAGGCTAAAAATGCAAATGGCCCCAGCCAGGTGGGCACAGCAAGCAGAGGAGACTGAGAACACGCTGTGTACCTTAACGCCCCAGCAGGAAACAGCCAGGCCCACACAGACTGCAAGCCTGAGTCACAGTAAGATGTCCCGGGATGAACCAGAGCTATACATTAGTCACTCTCACATTCCCGTAGGGAGAATGAAGTGAAGACAGATTCCAGAACTTGCTGTATGTATAATTTAGAGTTCATTGCATGTAAGTCAACGCATATGATTCTGATTCTTTAGAATCAATTCAGCCATTTTAGAAAAATCACCATGATGTCTGAGTTTCTAAAAATCTAGATATTCCTAGCTAGGGCAACCTGAAACTAAGGCCTGCCATTTAAATAATTACTATTCATTTTATTTTTGCAGAGATAATCCATTCATAGATTGAGATATTAGATCTGTATAAAAAGATATACATTAAGAATTCTCACTTCCTCTCCAGCCCCATTCCCCTTTGTGCCTGTAGGTAACCACTTTTATTACATGCATATACCCTTTCTGTGTACCATTATGCAAATACTGACCAAAATGAATATACTTATATGGTAGTCAGAGTAAGGCTTCCCTCCCCCAGTGGGTTCTTAGTCCCCAGAACCTATGAATTTGTTACTTTACATGGCAAAAGAGACTTTGGAGATATGATTAAATTGACGATCTTGAGATGGGGAGATTATTCTGGATTATCCAAGTGAACCCAGAGTAATCACAGGGGTCCTTCTAAAAGAAAGGGAGGAGGGCCAGGGGCAGATTGAAGACAGAGAGGATGGAAGATGCTGCACTCGCTTTGACGGGGGAGCATGGGGGACAGAAAGGCAAGGAGATGACTGTCTCCTAGTGCTTCCAGGAAGATGACTCTCCTTAGACTTATTGATACTGGAAAAGTGGTGCCCCAGCCAGCTCAGTTGAGCGGGGCTGGGGGACCTGCCACCTCTGTCTTGGTGGCAGTAGCCGGCAGAGGAACTGGCAGGTTAGAGCAAGCGGATGGGAGCTTCCCTCCCCCATCAGAGGCTCCAGTAGCCAAAGGAATCAGACCCAGCAGGGGAAAACACTGGCGATTCCTCCAGTGCATCCCTGATTGGTCCATTTTCAATCCTGCTCTTGATTGTTCTATTTTTAGGAGAAAATAGACCAATCAGCTCAGCTTTCAGCTCATTGGACAACTTCCCCTATATAAACCCTTGAGTAAAGAGCCTAGGGGCAGATCTTGCAGACCTTCCAGGAAGAGAGAATAGGAGAGCAAAGACCTCAGCAGATTGCCGCAGACCATTGAGGGAGAGAGAGCAGAAGAGGAAGAGCTGTAACATTTATACCCTGCTCTGCAAGGAAGTTTGGCCCTTTGTAAGAGCTGAAACACTTGCATCCTGCTCTGCAAAGAGGTTTGGCTCTTTGTAAGAGCTGTAACACTTATATCCTGCTCTGTAAGGAGATTTGGCTCTTTGTAAGAGCTATAACACTTACATCCTGCCCTGCAAGGAGGTTTGGCTCTTTGTAAGAGCTGTGACACTTACATCAAAACCTATCTTATCCTTTTCTGCAAGGTTTGGCTCTTTATAAGAGCTGTAATAATACCTCTACAAATAAAACCTAACTTACTGTATCCTGTGGTCCATCAATTCATTCATCGAATCGTTGAGACCAAGAGCCTGGAAATCTAAAGTCAAAAAATCCGTCATCAACCCCACTCCTGAAACCTTAGTACTGACAGGCAATTGATGTGGCATAAATCTGTAACTACATGGTATAGATGCTTTAAGTTTCAGGATTTCCACATATTTCACTAATTGCCTTACCAGGACACCCTACTAAGTGAATGTTTATGTATAAATTTAAGGAATGGCAAGAGCCCTTGAGGATCTCATCTACAGCCCCAACTAAAAGTTCTCGTATTTACTAGAATATAGAAGTACATAGTACAGAAATACAGAAATATTTTGGCCAAAATGTTTCAAATAGCCAGAGATGATTTCAAAACTGACTTCTTCGCTACTAAAAAACAATAGAAAAATCAACTGGGAATTCTGGTAGGCACCTGTAGTCCCACCAGAGGCTGGGACAGGAGAATCACTTGAGCCCAGTACTCTGAGGTTTCTGTAAGCTATGCTGATGCCACTGCACTCAAGCCTGGGGCAACAGAGTAAGACTTTGCCTAAAAAAAAAAAAAAAGAGAGAGAGAAAGAATGAGAGAGATAGAAAAGAAAACAGACTTCTTTTCAATCAAAAGAAAATCCTGAAAGTTATGGGAAAGCACAGAAATATAGAAATTATTTTAGTTTAGCAAACATTTCTAGAGGTTCCTATGTACCACATACTACATTAAGAGTGACTAAAATAAAGATGGCTTAAAAAAGTCAGTAACCTCATGAAGCACCTGGTCTGGCTGCACAAACAGCATTACAAAGATGTAAGCAAATGGCCACCATGGAGTGTGATGAGCTTACAGATGTAGAAGCAGTAGAAGGAAGTCAATAGTACTTTACAAGGGAGGTAACAGAAGAGCAGGATTTTGATGGATAAATAGTTCACCAAGCACGTAAGGAGAGAAGTAGAATTCCAGGCAAAAAGAACACACTGTACAAGGGTAAAGACAAGCAACAGCCTGATGTACTCATATAAGATAATCAATTTTTATGAGGTAATGTAAAATGCAAAGAAGGCAGTATCAACAAGGAATATAAAAATACAAGAAGATGACAGACAATGAAGGGCCTCAAGCACAATGCAGCGGTGTTTTAACTGCATTCTATAGGTGATGGGGAGTCACGTCTGTCAGGGGCAGCATGGTGATGCTGAACTCCCAGGTGTCGAGGTATCACTAGCCAGACTGAAAGTAACGATCCCCACAGAGTAGCTCCAGGAGAGGTCAAGTGACATTCAGGGGAGGTGAAGAAATCACTTCACTACTGATCAGCACTGGACAAAAGCTCCTGAGAGTCCAGTGGGAGGGGAAGAAGGAAAATGTAGGAGTGGGAAGTGCTAAGAGAAAGTGCACAGGGGACAAAGGAGGCAGGGTGTGCCGGGAATCCCTGCAACCCTCTGCAGAAAACAATGGCACACTGGTTGGGTCCCCAGGCCAGTGAGGACCTGCCTGTAACACATAACACACAGGATTTAGGCTTGGAGACATAGGTTCCTCTACAAAAATCATCCATCAACAAAAAGGAAGAAACCTGATGGAGAGGCTCTCAGTGATGAAGGGAAAGGGTAGGGGGCTAATGTCGTGAGCTAGGTGGCACAGGTGGGTCTGAGCCCCAGGAAAAAAGACTGAGCTCAGTTCATATAGGAAAGGAAAGAATCCAGGAAGGATGATAAACTGGAAGAAACCAGGAGAATCAAAGGAATAGAAGATCAGTTTAGGCAGTAGTGTAGGAAAGAGCTAGAAGGCAGGAAGTAAGAGTTAGGAAGCAGGGAACCAGAGCGCACAAGTTCCAAGGGGAAACGACTGCAGCTTATCATGAAGACAAAGGCACATTCAGTAGACAAGTGAAGAGGAGGCAAGGATGCAAAGCTACAGTTTCTTCACCTATGGCATCCCTCAAGGTGATGGCAGATGTCAATAACAATGTGTTTAAGAGACAGTGTGAGCTTCAGAGGAAGAAGGCTGTTTGTCTAACTATGAAGGCCAATTTTGGGGAGGCAGAGAGGAAAGAGACAGATGTTCCCAACCCCACCACAGTCCACAGACATGGAGATGTGGGGAGAGAAAGCAGCCCCTACTAGCCCTTTCTAGTGCTAGAAGGAAGCACTGCCTTTGTGGCAGGCTGTTCTCAGAAGAGACTTGAGAGGAGACCCCAGGGTTTCCGGTTTGCACACGGCCTGTTGTAATGAGTTCATTCTCAAAATGGAGCACAGTTACTAGAGAAAAGACGGGGAAAGGTTGAGAGGAAGATCAGCAGAGCAGAAGGAGAAGAGAAAATGGTGAGATCAGCACCTAGAAATACCTAACGTTAGGATGGTGACAGGGTGAGACATGTGGCTGGAACCCTGACCAGCTCGAGGCCCCCAGGCACTGGCCTAGCCACTTTTTGCAGGTACTGCTGCACAGCAATTTTATCCCACCTGTGAGCTTTTTATTTTAATAAGCTTTATCAAAGCTTAACCCTCTTTTTAAAAATGTGTTTGCTTATCAGGTAAAGCAGTTTTAATCAAGAACAAAAATATTTTTTGATGTTCAATGCAGGAGAATAGTAAAGATACTTACTAATATTATTCTTTAAGTGCAGAAATAATATGCAAGAATGTCAGTGTTGGAAGGATTTTAAGAGCTCATTTAATGTCCTCTGTTAACCCCACAGGACTGTACTTACAACTTAAAAATAACACTCCAGGGAAGGTAATAGCAATCTTAACAAGCTGGAGAAGGTAATAACAACCTTAAGAAGTAATCTTCCCACTGTTTGATAAACTAGTTGAGGATGTGCTTTTGGATGTCCACTTTGAAGCTTTTTGTCAGATCCTACTGCCTCTGGTCCTGTCCAAGAACAGCTAGTCCATGATATGCAGATAGATAGATTCTAGTCCTCAAACAGTTCACCCTTTTCTAGTCTCTTTCCTCTTGGATCCAGTTTTGTAAAATGTTTTTTTCAAAAAAAGGTACAGCCTTTCGTTGTCCAACCATAAAATGACAGGCTGTAAGCAGCGCCCTAACTCAAGCACAGGAAGATGCTTAGTGCCCTCACTCAGATACACACAGAGGGGTTATTGAAGGGTGATTTTAGTAAGGGTGATCTGGCTGAGACATCCATGCCCTACTTATTATCAGGGCTAAATAAATCTATTTTGGCAACTTGTTTTTCCTTCTTTGCTTACACATCCAGCATGTGTTTATCCCAACTATAGTTCACAGTTAAGTTTTAGCCTGTTGCTTCAGATGAGCACAGTACTAAAGTCATGAAAGAAATGATAGCGTGATAGTTAATTGTAGGGATCAACTTGACTGAATTAAAGAATACCTAAAGAACTGGCAAAGCATTACTGTTGGATGCATCAGTGATTGTGCTTTGGAGGAGGTTGGCTTAAGAGTCTGAGTGGACTGGTGGCAATGGTCCACTCTAATATGAGCAGACACCATCCAATTGGCTGGGCCACAAGAATAGTAACAGCCAAGGAGAAGGGGTTGCTCTCCTGGAGCTGGTATCACTCTTCTCCTACCTTGAACATCAGAACTCAGGCTGCCCAATCTCTGGGCTCCAGGACTTACACTAGCACCCCCAAGTTTCTCAGGCCTCTGGAATTGGCTTGAGCTATACTGGAAGAGCCTGGGGTCTCTAGCCTATACACAGCCGGCCATGGGACTTCTCAGCCTCCATAATCACATGAGCCAATTCCTGTCATATATCCATATACATCCTATCAGTTCTGCCTCTCTGGAGGACCGTAACTAATGCAGATACCCATTACCTACCATGTATTAGCACTTTGTTCCAGATGCTATGCTGTTTTGTAAGATCTCATTGAATTTCCACAACTATCTAACACACTGTCTTATTTAATAATTAAAACAGCTAAAATACAATTTTGGATTACCTAAATGTTAATTCCAATATCCCCTATTAAATCTTTAATGAAATCCACTCTAAAATAGTTGAACAATCAGATGAAGCGTCACCTCCTTTCTGAGCCCTTGTCCCTTCCTGGCAGAGGTATAACATGTTTCCGAATGGCCGGAAGAGAGGAATGCTAGTCACGTGGGAATGGACTGAACCAGTTCAGCAGCACTTACTGCCCAATTATAAGGAAGCTGTATGAAAATGTTGTTAAAATAGTTACATTGTTGATGTTTTAAAAGAGTAATTTAATTTTGCCTAGGGTGTTTCTTTCCTAAATGATTTTCAGTACTCCTCAGAAGGACAGATATAAATTTTTTAAAATAATAGAATGAAGAGTGTTAAAAACTCAGATTTACTGTTCACAATGCCAACAAACATCAAAACAATAGTACTTACCTCCTTTGCACTCTTGATTTTGGTCAGAAATGTGTGCAGCTCCATTGTTTCTGCAAACAGTGCGCGACATACTGCCTGGTAATGCTTTGGGGCGTCTGACTCAGCGGGGAGATGAGCAGCACAGAACTACAGCAGGGCAAAAGGAAGGAATGGTGCTTGGTTAGTACTCAGGGTTTTTTGTATTTTAAAAACAGATACACTAGTGGGGGGTGGGGGGTGGTTCATGCCTATTAATTTTAGCACTCTGGGAGGCCAAGGTGGGAGGATCACTTGAGGTCGTAAGTTCAAGATCCCTTTTCTACTAAAAATAGAAAAAATTAGCAGGGTATGGCAGCACATACCTGTGGTCCCAGCTACTCAGGCAGGAGGATCGCTGGAGCCCCAGACTTTGAGGCTGCAGTGAGCTATGATTGAGGCCACCAAAAAAAATCCCCCAGAGACACATCTAGTATACCTGTATTTTCACATCAAGACTGCAAGGTACTTCACATCAACCACCACTTAACATACCACAGCACCATCAGTAAAGTCTACACAGTTTTATGGGAAAAGTGGTCCACTAACAGATAGCCAACGGCACAGAGGAGCTTACTAGAATTAGTCAGGTTCTGCTTGAAAGTGATAGGATGTACGTAAAAGTTTTAGGGAGCAGGAAAGGAAATACCATTTACTAAGTATTGATGATAATTCCAGTATTAAGAGCCACCACTTATTTGAGCGATTATCTTGCCAGGTACTATATTTGATATGCCATATAAAAACACGGTACCAAGTACTCTTTACTGTAATCTGACTTATCCCCATTTTATAGCAAAGGAAACTGAAGCTAAGGAGAATCAAGTGACTCATCTGTATAGGCACGGTTATCAAGAGAGAGGAGAATTCAAACACAATCCTTCAAAATTCAAAGCTCTGAAGGCCAGGCTCATTCCAACACATGTTAAATTCTGTAATGTAGTACAAAGGATGTCAGAAAAATCTGTGGACCACCGGAAGGTGCCTCATCAATAATTGGGCAGCAGAGGAGAGGGAAGAGCGGTGAGTCTGTGAATGCTCCCTGCAGCCCTCGTGCCCTTCACTGCCCACAGTCCTACCAGACTGCTTGTGGGTAAGGTGCAATTAAACATCACATAAAGCAGTATCATGGAAAATCAAACACCATTTAACTTATTAGACTAGAGAGACATCTTATCACAGGTGTAATACACAGGAATATTTTATCTCTCTATAAAATAATTTTGTATCCATGTACAATAGTTATGTTTTAAAGTACTTCATTTGGGCTCGATGCCTGTGGCTCAATCGGCTAAGGCGCCAGCCACATACAGCTAAGGTGGTAGGTTCGAATCCCCAACCCGGGCCTGCCAAACAACAATGATGGCTGCAACCAAAAAATGGCTGGGCGTTGTGGCAGGCACCTGTGGTCCCAACTACTTGGGAGGCAGAGGCAGGAGACTCGCTTGAGCCCAGGAGTTGGAGGTTGCTGTGAGCTATGATGCCATGGCACTCTACCCAGGGGGATAGCGTGAGGCTCCGTCTCAAAAAAATAAATAAATAAAAAATAAAGTACTTCATTTGTACTAAAGCTGTAAGTTCTCTCTTAATTCTTTACTATAGTCAATAAATTTGAAATTATCACAAAAACTGTTATATATTTTATTTAATAATTTCTATCAATTGAAGAACAGATGTCTTTCTAGTTTATAATATCCTTCATAATATGGCTTTTATTTTCATTTATAATACATATCTCATATAAAATATTAATAGTTAGATCACCATCTTTTATAAAAGAAATTCTCAAGAAAATATCTTGAATTTGAATGGGATATCTTCTCCACAATACCAAAAAAAGCTGACTGATAGAAACCATGAAAAGCAAAAATCTCGTATGTTTAATATTCACAGAGCCACTGGTGAGCAGAAAGTAAATATTCTGCTCAATTATTTTTATATCCAGAAAATATCTTCCAGTCCAGAATTATTAATTCCAAGGTAATGAAAGGAAATTGCTAAGAATTTCACCTTTATCTAACTTATCCCATAATCTTATATTCCAATTGCATATGAAAAATGGCATGTGGCTTGTCAATTTTTTCCCTTTCTTGGGGTTGTCTTTTCTCTTTCTTAAAGGCATTCTTTGAAGAATAGAAGATTTCCATTTTTATAAAGTCCAATTCATTTAAAAAAAAATTAACTGTTATTCATAGAAAGTTTTTTTTAAAGAAATTTTACATATACTTACATACTTATATATAAATACCTATGTATGTTGTATACACAAAAGGTTCACAAAATAAAACTTGCACATTCAAATGATTTCATACCCCAATAGGCTATAAACTATAAATTTAGAAAACTCTGGTGTAAATGTAATAATGAGGTCTACAAATATTTTTAAAAATTCATCTGATATGATCTTATATACTATAAAAACCCCAAAGTACTACATAAAAAATTATTAGTGCTAATAAGTGATTTCAGCAAAGGAGTAGGATACATGATTAACAAACAAAAACCAGTTGTATTTCTATACATCACCACAAGAACAAGTGGAAAATGAAATGAAGAAAACCATTCCATTTATATTTGCATCAAAAAAAAATGTTAAGCAACAAATTTAACCAAGGTGGTGCAAGACTTATACACTGCAAAGTAAGAAGACCTCAGTGAATGGAAAGACATCCTACCCTCACAGACCAGAAAACTTAATATGGTGAAGATGGCAACTTCAGCCCAAGTAATTTACAGATCAAATGCAATCCCTAACAAAATCTCAATATCTTCTTTTAAAGAAATGAATAAGCTGATCCTAAAATTCACATGGAATTGCAAGTGACCCCTTTTAACAACCCAATTTAGATATTAGCAAACTGAGACTTAGAACAGCTAAGTAATTTGCCGACTGTCACACAGATGACAGTCAGTGGCAAAAGTAAAAATGAAGTCAGGCTGTCTGACTCCAGAGCCCAAGTTCTCTTCCACTCCACTCTATAATTAATGTATATTGCTTTTAAACCCAAGGAAATAATGTTCTTAAGGTGCTAGAGCATACAGCACACTATAAATTACAGTTAAAATGCAGCAAGATCATATTTTTACAGTTACAAAACAAGGACATTGTGGGGACACGACTAGAAGGAACAGGTTCTGTCCCACAAGGACCAATATGGTTACATGACCTTGGACAAGCTATTTAACATGACTGGGTTTCCTTTAATCTCTGAAAAGGAGGGATTAGTGTACCCTTTTACATAACCTGTCTTCTCTACAAATAATTTCTTTTTTTGAGACAAGAACCCCTGCCTAGAGTGCAGAGACATGCAATCATGGTTCACAGCAACTTCAAACTCCTAGGCTCCAGCAACCCTCCTGCCTCAGCCTTTTACGTACCTGGGATTACAAGTACACACTACCATGCCTGGATAATAATTGTAGAGATGGGGTCTTGCTCTTGCTCAGGCTGATCTTGAACTCCTGCCCTCAAATGACCCTCCTGCTTCAGCCTCCCAAAGTGCTAGGATTATAGGTGTGTGTGGGTCACTGTGCCCAGCCTAACGTATAAATATTTAAGTTAAGCTGAAATGCAGGAGTTATTCCTTTGGGTATCCTCTGAGTAGGAGGATACTTTAGTAGATCTAGTTCTAGCTTAATGGTTCTAAATGCTACTATAGGCTCCTCAACTCCTATTCTAGGATAGCTCTTTCCTTTATGTTAACAAACTTTTAACTGTGTACTTAGCACTTCTGCTCATGTCACAAAGACATCACAAACTTACCTTTTCTAAAATGCAACTCCAAAAAAAAAATTAAATAAATAAAATGCAACTCCAGATTTTCCTTATCTTTTCCAACTCAGTGAAGTATTATTTTTTAACAGAAATCTGAAAGTCATCCTTGAGTTTTCTTGAGTCACCACATCTATCTAATCAATAAGTCTTGCTTCTACTTTCAAAATATATACCACCTAAAAGCACTATCCTTTTCTCTCTCTCCTATACCACCACCATAGCCCATTGTTTTCTTTCCTTAGAGGACTCTTGGCTTCTTCTCTTGCTCACCTACAAGATTCTTCTCTGCCTGGCAGCCAAAATCCTTAAAAAATATAATCTGGATTATGTCCATCCCTTGCTTAAAAGCATTCAATCATTCATTCCAATAATATTCACCGAGTGCCAACTAGGTACTAGGCACTGTGGTAGAAATGGGCCACAGTATGAAATATGTCCAAGTCCTGGGACTCTCAAAACATTCTAGGGGTAGCTCAGACCCTTAAACCCCACACACAGAGTTAGGAATAACATCTGCTATTAAGGAAGATAAATAAAGCAGATGAGAGACAGAAAATGAAGCCAGGGATAGAAAGGGGAGATAACCTGGGAAGAGTGGTTGGAGATGGTGCTGGTACAGAAAGCTCAAGGAAGTAGCCGAGTGAGCCATTGGAGACGTAAGGAAGGACTGTCCTAGGTGGCACAGGGCCAGTGGCTCAGCCGAGACTTAAAACCAGAGCTCTTCTGTGCCCTCATCACCTAGTCCTCAGCTGTCTCTCCAATCCCACTGTGGGGCTCTTCCCTTCACTTTGTTTTAGTGACCCAGGACACTTGCTTCTTTAAAAGAAACCAATCTCTTCTCTCATTCCACACCCTACAGGTATTAATTTAAATGTCACCTCCTCAGAGAGGCCTCCCTGTTTGTTCTTTCTTTTTTTTTTTTTTTGAGACCGAGCCTCAAGCTATCCCCCTGGGTAGAGTGCCATGGCATCACAGCTCATAGCAA
>CAUYQV010129928.1:0-20919 GCA_963574575.1 Galagoides demidoff
CAGGCGCCCGCCACAACGCCCGGCCATTTTTTGGTTACAGCCATCATTGTTGTTTGGCGGGCCCAGGCTGGGGATTTGAACCCGCCACCTTAGGTGTACGTGGCTGGCGCCTTAGCCCATTGAGCCACAGGCGCCGAGCCACCATGCACAGTTTTTACAGAGAAACTCTGCTTCAGAGATGCTTACACGTGAGAGAGCCCTAATATCTAACAGAGCTAAAACTACTATGGTTGGAGAAGAGGCTGGGACAGTGCATGCCATCCCTGAGGGATCTCAGGCTTGAGGAAACTGGCTAAGAGACTCAGATCCAGATAACTTGCCTGGCAAGTTGGCTCAGCAGGGAGAGATGGCCACTGTGTCTTGGAGTTGGACATGGCCTTAAAGGCCATCTTAGTGCAAGACCTCCCTTCACAATAATTTCCCCCCCTCTCCCACTGCTCCCATTTTGTGGGCAAATCTTATCACATTCTCCCTACAGGGTGGGTCCTGAGGCCTCTACCACATGCAGAGACCCCTACAGACCCTCCCTGACACGCGCTTGCTTTTAGCACTGGTGGTCACAAGCTCAGGCACATACTTGTCCCTCCTGCACCAATGCCAAACCTGAGCCCAGCCACAGCCTGCCCATGAGAATTCACCCAAGAAAGGATGGGGTGAGCATGAGGACACTTCTCCACCACCTTATACAGAAAACCTCAGAGACCACCTTGGGGTCTATGAGGACCTGGAAGCCTTGGGGACCTCCCAAAGATGGCCACAGAGATGGACAGCAGGGCCTTAGAAGGTGGCTCACCTTGTATACTGCTGAGTCCAGCTTTGGCTTCGTGACGGGCATGGGGAGCACTTCCTTCTTCTCCAACAAAACTGAAAGCACAGCAGAGGAGTGTCCTGCAGCCTACCTTGGGGGTCCCGGCTAACCTCTCACCAGTGGGCTGGGACCCCCCCCCCCCAACAATGCCCCTTCCCAACTCACAAGATAAGTCCCTTTTCGGAGTGTTTTTCTTCCTCCTGATGGGAAACTCATCAATCTTGAGCTCCCCATCATCAGACACATACTCATACTCATCCCGCACGGGCTTGGGCTTGTCCTCCTTGAAGTTCTGTAAGGCCCCGAACACACCAGGGTTCGTGGGGGGCCTGAGAGCCTTGGAGCTAGGGCGGAAGTCAGTGAGTCAGTGGCATTCATATAGCCCATGGCCAGCAGGTGGGCAGGTCCTCCCCACGGGTCCCAGTCCGAGTCCCAGTATTCCACTAGGTCAAAGGCACAGGGACCTTACAGAGGCAGGCATTGTCCCTGCCACCTGAGGAAGTCCCAGGCCCACTGGGACTCGGTAAGAAGGGCAAGAAGCTGGTGGAAGGGGGCCAGGCTGGGACTGTAGACCCTCTGTCCTCATTGTAGAAAGTTACCTCTTTAAGAGAGGGGACACTCCCCAGCTCCACAGCCTCCTTCCCAGGGCTGTGTCCCCCATGTTTGGCCCTAATATACAGCTCACAAGGAGTAGAGAGACCCCTTTGCCAGGCAGGTTAAATGCTAGATAGACTCAGGAACCCCAACTCTTCCAGGGCCACCAGACAAGCATGAGCCTGCTCCAGCATGCTTGGGAACCCTCATGCCTACTGAACCAGCACCTGACAGGAACAAGATCCAACCTTCCTGCTTTTTTCTGATAGGTATTTTGTAAAAACTATTCAGGGCCAGGGCCACGGGCAGATACAAGGGTCTGTCATACTGTGGACTTGTCTCCCTGCTAGGGTGAGGCAGGACTACTTCAAGACAAGGAGAATCCCAGGCTCTTAGCATGTGAATAGCTCTAGCCTCAGCCCCCAGAGGTGTGAAGACAGGTTTTTCTCTTAGTAGTAGGAACAACAAGATGAGGCAGAAACATCTGGAACTTAAAAATGACACAGCTCCAATCCTGGGCAAGTAAAAATTAAGACATCTGGACAGGGCACTGGGGATGAAGTTGCCTCCAACACTCTAAGTGAAGGGGTAGCAAAGAG
Organism: Galagoides demidoff; assembly: GCA_963574575.1. Taxonomy (NCBI): domain Eukaryota; kingdom Metazoa; phylum Chordata; class Mammalia; order Primates; family Galagidae; genus Galagoides; species Galagoides demidoff. The sequence goes on from CAUYQV010129928.1 coordinate 2,002, forward strand.
CCCTCTGCCTGTAAGCTGAGCCACAGCATACACACGTGTTGTGTGCACACGGCTACTGAACCATGTCAAACTTTCTTGTCTCCATTCCAAACTCTCTACAGCACCATCAGACAGCTAGTACCAAGACCTAAGGGTGAAGCTTCATTCAAACAAAGTAATAAACGTGCTCAGGGCTATAGACTGGGGCACCATAGGGCCCCATGGATATGCTTCCCTCACTGAGCTCCCTGCCTTCCTTGCCCCTCCTTCCTCCCACCTTTTGAATAAAAAAGCTGAGACCAAACCAAGTCAGTCAGTGTCCGCTGTATAAAAGTTCCACCACTCCCACAAGGACTTGTCTGGCTCCCCAGTCCAGCCTGGGGCATCAGCAGGCAACACACCTCCATGCACCAGTAAGAACATAGGCTCAGCTGTCACAGCTAGAACTTCAAGGCTCTCTTGACCATACCTGGCCTCAGCATCCATCGTGTGCCTGCTGAGACCAGCCCTCTGTCTCTCTGCTTAGTGACACCTACTCTAGGAAGTCCTTCTGATTCCCAGATGGGCCAGGTCCTTGGCACCCAAGGCCCCATGCTGGTTTCCTATTAGTCTCTCCCCACTGGCCAATGGGTTCCAAGAAATAGGATATAAGTGCCAGCCCACAATAGCAGCATATCTAACATCCATGGAGTTACACACTCTTCCTTCCTGCCCAGAGCCATCCCTAACCACAGGCAGGTATATCTTCCCAACCCATACCACACAGGCAGGTCTACTTCCCCACACCAGCCCTGAAGAACAGGCACTGTGAGAAGCAGGGACACAGCTCTCCTGATGTCTGGGACCTGATGAAGTTGTGCAGGGCCCAGGGATATAGTTGGTTGAGTCAGTGGCTCAGAAGCAAAGAAGACTGGCCTGGGGAGCCCACCCAAGGGTGTGTCAGCCAAACGCTGTGTATGCACAGTGTGGGGTATGTGTGAGGTTTGTGGGTGCATGTGCTGCAATACACTGTGTGTGTCTGTGATTTGCCTGTGATGCAGAATGCATGCGTGCTATGTGGTGTGAGTGTATATGGTGAGCATGTGTTGCATGATGTGGTATGTATGGTGTATATGTGTACACATGTGGTGTGCATGATGTGAGGTGTGTGCGTGGTCACTGCCCATCTGAGCACTCACATACCCAAGGAGTTTCTTGTTGGAGAAAGAAAAAGAGAACTTGTTGTCCTTGTTTCCAGCCAGAGGCGACTTCTCCAGCTTCTGCTCTTCCTCCATCTTTAGTAAGGAGTCAGGTTTGCTGTTCTGAAAAGCAAGACCAGGGCTGTCTCTGAGCCCCCGTGGGAGTAGGGAGTCAGGACCCCAACAAGCATCAGTGAGTAGAAGCAGCTGCCAGGAACACATTGAGGGATAGTCTCCCACGACTCCAATAGCTGCCTGGGCTGCCGAAGGGCACTCAGTGGCTGCACCCCATGGACTCAGCACCCACCACAGCCCCTGAGACGTAGGACCTGCCCTGCATACTGCTGCAGAGGAACAAACCAGAGTGTGGACAGTGAAGGGAAACACCATCAACGAGGGGGTGACACGCTCAATCTCTTATACCCACCTCCCATGGAAGGTGGCCGTAGGAGGACACACACTCTAGGCGAGGGGTCCTCAAACTTTTTAAACAGGGGGCCAGTTCATTGTCCCTCAGACCATTGGAGGGCCAGACTGCAGTCCCCAGGATGAGTTGGCTGCTAAGCAGGACAAGCAGTGGCAGCAAAAACACCCGGCAGGCCGGATAAATGTCCTAGGCGGGCTGCATGTGGCCTGCGGGCCGTAGTTTAAGGATGCCTGCTCTAGGCCCACATAGCCAAATCTGCATGTGCCCTCCCACACAGAAGGTCTCAAAGGCTCACATCTTTGCTCACACTCACAGAGCCGTAGACGCATGCACACACACGTACACATCTTACCTTGTACTTCCACTTGGCCTCTGATTTGCTCTTAGTTTGCTCTCGGATTTCCAGTCTCTCCACATCATTCTGCGTGTGGACCACATCCTTATTGGGCACACTCAGGACACTCTTTGTGGCCTAGAAAACAGAACAGCCATGACCCAGAGAGGGATTGGGACTCCTTCCAGCTACAGTACAAAGGCATGGCCACACAGATCCCATGCCTCCTGCTGCCTACATGTTACAATCCATCCATCCATCTGGCTCTTCATCTAACCCTTCATCTATCCATTTTCTCATCTACCCATTCATCCACCTGGTCTTCCATTCATTCATTTGCCCATCTATTCATCTATTAGCTAATGCAGTCTACTCATTTGTTCATCCATTCATTCATCTACCCATCCATTCATCTATCTATTTGTTCGTTATACATCTACTCATTTGCCCACTCGTTTGCTTATCCATCCATCCATTTGTTCATCTATCCATTCATGTATTCATCCATTAAGCTATCTATTCACAGTCCATCCAATCATTCATATAGCCATGTGTTTATTCATTCATTCATACTAGCCCTTAGAAAGAGAGCACAAATGTGTTTCACTGCACCCCTATGATGCTGGCACTGGAAGTTCCTGGCTCCAAGAAAGTAGGTAATAACCTCTTTCTGGCAGAAGCTCACACTGAATGGTGCTTGATCTCAGGGGTTCATGGTCCCTGAAGCTTAAACCTAAGACCCTCTAGTCTGAGTGAGTTCTCAGGGGCAGGCCCATCCATCTTACTATCCATAGGGGTTCAGACTACCAGGGCAACCCAGTCCCTGTCCCACTCTTAGGACCCCCTCCGCTGGCCTTCTCTCTGCTGTTTCTATGAACAATTTGTCCACCTTCAGGACTCAGCCCCAATGCCTTGTTCCTAGGGCTTCTTTATACATTGGAAACTTCCTATCTGGCTGAGAAGATTAAGCTGGATCACTCCCTCCTGCAAGATCACCCTGCCCCCCACCAGCTGGCCCTCTTGGGTGCTGCCTTTTACACAGCACACACACACATACACAATGCTGCTCTCCTCTGTGAGGCCTCTTCCCAAGTCCTATCACTCTGCAGGCTCACTGGAGCAGAGCCTGCCTGCCTGAGGTCTGAGCCTGGATGCAGCATCCTGGTTGGGAGCATCAAGGAAATGCATCTGCTGGGCAAGAGTACAGACCCTCGCACCCTCCTGGTGGCTCATCCCACAGGGGTGCTGCCAAGAGCTGCACTCTGGCCTCCTCTCCCTGTCCAGCCAGGAACACCTGGAGAACAAGTAGCCCCAGCTATCCCCATGGGCCCTGTCCCTAAGAGGTGCCACAGTGCAGCTGGCAATGAGGCAAGGACTTAGGGTAAGGTGGCCCCCACCTTGCCCTTCTTGGGCGGCTCCATCTTGGTCAGTGCCTCCTTGGTGTGGGCTTCAAGCAGGTCCAAGTTGGGGATGGTGGGCGAGGCTGACTCCCGGGACTTCTTCCCTTTTTTCTTGCCTCCATCCTTGAGCTTTAGCGTTTTGGGGGGTTTTGGAGGCTTGGGGGGCTTGGGAGGTTTGGGAATTTTGGATGGCTTGGGCATCTTCACAGTTTTGGGAGTCTTTTTTTTGGACACTTTATCCAGGAGGGATCGAGGTGGGGTGGCCTCAATGGGAGATGGGGGTTCCTCTTTCTCCCGCTCCCCGTCGCAGACCTCATCTGAGGAGGCAACAGCATTCACTTCTGGTCGGGCGGCTTTGGAGGCGTTCTGAGGTACAGAAAGGACAAAGTCACATGCTGCTTATTCGAAACTGTGGCCCAGGAGGTCCACATGCCAGGACTTACTGCCACACTGATAAAGGCTGTCAGCCCAGAAAGGCTAATCTGTCCCATGCCATGTTGTGACATGCTCACTCTGTCCCCACCATCGGCCATTTAATTCCTCACAGCCCTAGGGCTCTTCTATCCTACCCTGGGCACAGGGGAACTCCTCCAGGCTTACTTGAGCTGAGACTGGAGGGACTGAACCAAAGCCTCCTTCCCCACAGTGCCCCCCAATGGCCTCTCTCATTCCCAGCATGCTCACATCAGGACACAGCTGACCAGCCTGAGCCCTGGGACTCTGATCCTCATGCAGGACAGCCTACCCAGGAGAGCACAGGGAGGGCTACCTGGGATGCTGGCCTTCCCTGGACTGGCAGCTCTGGGCCAGACTAACCCCCAAGTTCAGAGATAGACAGGCAGGTCCTCCATCATCCCCAGAGGTCTGGCCCAGTGCATGGACAGAGACCTACCTCGCTGAGCCGGATCTCTTTGGCCAGGTCTTTGATGAGCTGCGAAGGTTTGAAGTGCTCTGGGAGCTCGTCCTCATGCTCTGCCAAAGCCTACAGGACATGAGGCACAGGGTCATCCCCAACTTGGGCCTCTGTGGCTCCTGATTGCCCCCAGCACCCTACCAGGCCATTTCCTGCTGCCAAGCCAAGACCACCAGCCACCCAGATGGATACAGGGTAAGGGGATGTCATGGGGTATGGCCTGGCTGCATGAGGTCTTAGAATACCTGGACCCATGTCTCTGGCCAGATCTTGCCCTGATGAGAAGGGTCTGTTATGGCCTCCACTCTACAGGTAGAATCCCAGAGGCCACCACCAGTAGAGTGTATAGGAGACATGGGCCCCATCCCTTCTTCCTGGTCTTGAGGCCATTCCATCTGGCTACGCAACTGATGTAAAGTGGGAAGTACTCCGTGGACTGTCCCCAGCCTTGAGGCCTGAAGGAGATGGTGGCCACAGGATGGTTCTAGCTGCCTCTCACCTGTCCCACTCATGAGAGAAGCAACTGCACACAGTGTTCCTTGCCTGGTATCCCCCTCTTAAAGACCCTCTGCAGACCCCACTCTCTCTGACCTAGGAGGGTACCCTTCTCCCTCAGGCTAGGGGTGGGCATGGTGACTTAACACAGGAGAGCCCCTACAGGAAACACTGCCCCCAAAAAGTGCCTGAGGCTGGGCTAGACCTTCCCCTCCCTTGTGTAGCCATGACCCAAGCAAGATACTAAGGGAAATGAGAAGCCAGCTTCTCCAGAGCCTCTGTTGGGGAAGCAGCTTCAACATACCCAGGGGGGCTATTTCAGTTGGCTTATCAGGAAGGGGTCACAGAGAGGGGTTGTTCTGGTCACAGAGCAAGTTGGCTGGGGAGAATGTACCCGCAACCAGCAGCCTGGCTTCTCTGCTAAAGTGAAGGCCAACTAGGAAGAGAGAAGAGTATCCCCTGCCTAGAATTAGATGCCTCATCATAGGGTCAGCTGTTCCTGCCCTTTGGCCTTTCTGAGCTCACACAGTGCTCTCCTGTGTATCATAGGGCAGATACACCTGCCCTTCCCAGGGTGGATCTCTCTGAGGCAGGATGAGCCCTTGCTCCCAGGTCTCCAGCCACCTTCCACCCACCTGCTACCCACTCCCCCATTCATTCCCTGCTACCCCACCCTAAGCCACTTGTGACATGATTCCAACCTGCTTCTTTGTCCATGATCTGAAAGCACCATTGAGAATTTTAGCTCCTTGGACTAGATGAGGAGGCAGCTGTTTTCCAGATTTGTGAGAGCCTGAGGAAGAAAGTGGGTGAGCTCAGGGGTATGCTTAGCCTGCTGCCAGCAGGCAACTTCACTCCCAGCCACACTCTCCACCCAAGGGTACAGAGGCTCCAGCCTTCCAGAGGCCTCCACCCATGGCCACCTGCCCAACTGCCAACGGTTCTTCTTGGAACCTGGGGACACCTATCCTCCCAGAGGCCTGCCCTTCAAAGGGGAAGGACTGGCCCTCACATGTAGGTGGCCTGACTCTCCCTTCTCTGCCCAATTCCCAGCCCTGCCTTACTGAAGGGCCACAGCCACTCCAGGAAATAAATAGGCCACATATTGTAATCAGGGCCCTGCACCAGCATCCCCAGACACCTTCTTGTTGCCCCATCATGTGCCAATTGGCACAGCTGAGGAAACAAGCACGGCTTGGCCAGGTGTTGGGTTCCTACTAAAGCAGCACCTCTAATGAACCTTAGGCAGCTGAGCTTAGCTCAACAGAAAAGGTACATCCTCCCCTTGTCCCACTGTAGAGTGCTCCAGGCCCCAAACAGTTCCCTGGGTCCTTTTGGTCCTGGGGCCTGCTGGACTGCTGTCCCCTCATAGAGGAAGACCTAGGCTGGAGATTTGGTCATGGTGGCCTAGCTGACCAGTCAGGCTGCCTCTGGCATGAGCCCCAAGAGGGCAGTGCTAGGCTCCTCCTCTGTCAGAGTCAAGCTCAGAGCTCTGTATTTGGAGAGCAATGAGAAAATGTCATTGAAAGCTGGCCAGCCAAGACTAAGGACCATTTTCAGCTTCTCAAACTAAAGCTGAGATGCAAAGCATTCTAGATAAAAGAGTCTCACCTCATGGCTGTTATTAGGACCAAAAATGAATGCCTTCCAGGGAAGAGCACTACTAAAAAGGGAAATCCTACACAAACTCAAAACCTCCTGTGCAGTCTGGAGACCTAAGCAGGGTTGCTGGCTGCCAGAAGCCAGTGTGTCCACAGAGGGCTGAGAACAAGCTGTGGACCTGCCTCATGGTCCAACTACTGTGCCCCTGAGGGTCCCCATGGGGACCTGGAGCCCATTCACACTCAATGGTTTGTTACAGAGTGAGCCCCCCCATGGAAGCACAGTGGAGAGTGGAGGGAATATCACTAATACCCATGCTGCATAGAGAATACAGGCACATTTGTCCCTCTTAACCTAGAGCCCAGAGCTCTTTCTAAAGCACAGGGTAATCCTGATAAGATACACCATGTCTGAGCTGGCCCAGCCTGTTCAGTACAGCCCTGCTTTGAACAGACAGGCAAACTGAAGCCCAGAGAGCTGAGGCCCAAGGGGACTTGGCCAGGCCACAAGAAGGCAGCTTTCAGATGCACAGAGTGAACTCTGTCCCACATCTGCCTGCCCCCATAGCCAACAGCCATAGTCTCAGACTCCCACCCTGGAGTGACCGGTACCTTTGAATGCCTCGAGCAGATGCTTCCCCATGTACCAGCAAGCAGTTTCAAAGTTGGGAAACTGAGTCAGGCTGCCCAGTTTCAACCTCCTTTCCACCTCGTAAGCTCTGAAAGCCACAGCAAAGAACCATTCAAGGCACTGAGCACCAATTAGTCAATGCTAGAGAGTAAATCCAGGCTATAGCCATACCAAGGCCACATCTCGGCCATAATAGCGCAGGCCTCCCCACTGAGTCCTGCATGGCTGAGATAGACTAGGGGACAACCAATCTGCATGGACCTACACCTCAGGACCCATGAGAGCCTTATGGCTGTAGTCACTAGAGAGCTTGGCCAGTGCCCAAGAAAAGAAGGCAGCAGCCTTTCAAGTGACCTCAAACCCACCAAGGGGTGACTGGGCTGTCAAACACCCTGTAAGACGTTGGAGCCCACTTCCCCTTCCTCCCACATTTTAAGGAGACCCAACAAGGATGATGGTCATGCCAAGGCCACCCAAAGGCAAGCCAAGCCAGGACTCAGGCTAACATTCCTGTCACTGACCCAGCCAGGGAAGGACCATGGCCAGCACAGCCCAAGAGTGTGGACAGTGTGGTGGCACTACCTCATCTGCATCTCCACACTCAGGCTGTGGAGAAAATGTCCCGCGAAGGCTAGGCAGTCCACTGGGGTGAGCGTGGCGTAGATCCAGCCTAAGAGAAAGATAACATGGGGCTGACCCTCTGCTATGGTCCTACAGGAGGCTGTCCTGGCTCCAGACCAGCAGTGGTAGAGAACCACGCTAGCCTCCCCTGGGATCCTGTCCCGCAAGGCTTGGTATCCCCATTTGCCTCTTCAGCTTCATCAGGGCACCCCAGTCCCACTCTACCCTCCACATAAGAGGTAGTGGAAAGAACACGTCTGAGGTGGCATAGTCTGTTCAATCCAGCCCTGTACTGTATAGATAGGGAAACTGAGGTCCGGAGCTGTGGATACTTGCTCAAGCCACATGAAGGCAACATTCAAAGAAAGGAAGCCCCATCCTGGGAGTAGCCGCCTGGCACCCTGACTTGTACATGCAGGGCCAGGAGACAAAGCAGGGTGGCCACATTTCCCCCATAGTTGGGGTTATACCCTAGATATATCCTCAGAGTTAGAGCCGGGGCCAGACTCTGGGCAATACATAGCTCTTCCTAAAGGAAGGAAGGAAGGAGGGAACCCAGAGATTACAAAAGATTCAGAAGGTTATAAATGAATGGAAGTATGAGGGCCTCATATGGATCCAGATTTAAAATAGAAAAAAATACCTATAAAACAATTAGAAAATCTGAACATCAGTTGGCTCTTTGTTGATACTAGGCAATTGCTATTAAGTGTTCATTTTTTAAGGTGTGATGACAGTACTATAATTGCATTACTTTAAAAGAAAAGGAAATCCTTCAGAAACAGTAGAATATTTATGAGGGAAACAACAGGATGTCTGGGCTTTCCTCTAACATGCTTTCTTCTTCAGCATAGATTCTAAACATGCCTGAACAAAATATTATAAATCAGCAGACACCTGTGTCCTGCTCAGGTTGACCTTGCTAACTGATGCTATAGCCACCCACCCTATACATTGCTCTCCCAGCTGGTTCTCCCATGCAGGGCTTGGCCACAATGAGTCCAGCCAGGCTATAAGGTAGCTCCACGGCAAGGAGTGCCCTTGCTAGACAGACGGCAGGTTGGTACTCAGACCTCCTGCTGTCACCAAGCCCCACTGCAGGCCCCTCTGCAGAGCCTAGGTTAGAGCAAGAACCTAGGCCAGGACAAGGGAGCAGGCATGCCAGGGACACTGGGAGACCTCCATGGTGGGGACCTGTCACAGAAACAGAGTAGTAACCTGGCTGAGGGTCAGTATGCTCCAGGATCTGCGTCCCCATAGCTGCCCGTGCTCACCTGAGGGAATGAAGAGGGTCTGGCCCTGCTTGACGATGCACTTGTAGCATTTGTCCACCTGGTCGGCAAAGAACATCTCGCTGTGGTTAGAGGCAGACCGCCAGCGCTCATACAGGGAGATGTTAGCCGAGGCTGGCCTGATGAGATAGAAGGTCTTCTCTCCCTGCCAAGAGAGCCCATTGGCAGAGCTGCCCCATGCTGGGATGCTGAGGGGAGAGGGGAAGCCCACCATATCTTGGGCTCCTGGAGTGGAGATGATGGGCCCTGACTTGAAAGGCGCCCTGCCTGCAACATCAGGGGCACATATACTTTGCAATTCAGAAGTTTGTGTGTCAGGAAGATTCTGAGTGTAATGGCCCCTAGCATGGTCAGTGGCAACATCCCATAATCCCACATGCCATTATTCTGTGGCACTACAAATGGTGTGGGTGCCCATGGGATAAATATGACCATAATTAGCTGTCAAAAGGGTTCTAGGTAGCTCTGCTCTGAGAGTTGCTTGGATCCCAGGCAGGATGAAAGGATGGCCACCAGCCAAAGCTTTATTTTTTCTGTTATTATTTACATCTCACTTTTCCCCTGCCTTCTTTTCTTTCTTTTGCCCCTGGTGATGAACCTCCTAGCCCTCTCTGCCTGCTCAGATGCTCCCATCACCCTGCCACTGGTTTCTGTGGGACTCTGGCTCTTGGACCCCTCTTCTCAACATCTCCCTACTTCTCTTCCCTACTTCTCTAAGTGCTCTGTCGCCCAGCAGCCTTGCCCTTCTGTTAACAAGCCCCAATCATACTGGGAAGGGAAATGTGGTTCTCAGGCCCCCTACATCCTCTGCTTCTCCACCCAGAAACATCTCCATGACCTCCTATTCCAGGGCTGGACATCCCAGTGTCCCTCTCAAATAGTAGCATACCGGCCACAGTTGGGGCTCATGGTAACTGCAGACAATCTGGCAGATGGACCGCGTCTGTGTCCAGGGCGAGATGCCCCAAGGAACATGGCTCACCTTTAGCACGTGGTACCAGGCAGAGGCTCCCCCAGAGTCGATGTGGAAGTCAGTGTAGCTGTCCTTCACACAGATCAGGCAGTACTTGGTCACTTTGGGCTTGGCCAGCAATGCATCATCTGGCCAGTAATTTTCTACCCAGGACAATTTCTTCACAATGTCAGGTGGTTCCACAAAGCTGGACATTCTAGGGGTGGGAGAGAAAGAGTAGTCAGAGGTGAGGGGACCTGATACTTCCCTTTTTATGCTCCCTGGGACAGGATAGGTGACCTGTGAGAAGAGCATCCCACATTCTATCTCACCACCTGTGGGCCATGTGGCATTGCTCTCATTTCATGGACAAGCAAGCTGGGGAGCACAGAAGGTAGAACAAGCCCAGATCAGGTCTAATGCTGGTCTCCACACTCAGAAGATGGTGATGAGAAGCCCTAAGAATTGGCCACCCCAGACAGAGAGCTCCCTTTCCTGGAGGACTGAAAAGCAAGTCTTTCTGAATTCGACATGTTTGTGTGGCTGGGGCATGATAGGACCTTAAGTGCAAATGTCATTTCTCAAGTTCAGTTCAACCCACGTGTCTCCTGGCATCATCTGAATGACAGTCACTGTTCTCCAGGGCAGATAAAAAGGTGCTGTGACTCCCTTCTACGTCAGGTTGCTGTCAAATCAAGACAACTTGTATCCAAGAAAGACAGGGAAAAAGCAAAGGCAGACTTTGAGTCAATTAAATGTCACTGTCCTAGATAAAATGCACAAAAATGCATGAAAAAAGTCAAATTCAGCAGCACCTATGGTGACATTTCAGCCACCACTGACAACCAGGTCTGGGAGTTCTTGCTACTTCTGGCAAGGCAGAGTTTGTCCAGGTCTCTGCTACTCCAGCTGAGACTGCTACTGTCTCTATTTGAAGGCCACATTCACCCTGTCATAAATCACAGCCTGATCCTGCCACCCTAATCTCAACAATCTTATACATAGATTGGGGGAGCCTCTGCCTGGTACCATGTATTCAAGGTGAGCCATTTCCCTTGGGGCATCTCACCTCTAAGTCTCCAGCATATTCCAAACTAGTACCCTTCTCCAGTCCTCATCACCCCAGTCCACACCCAAAGCAAAGCCTAGACCCACTGACATGTGGGTGCCCTACAAGAGGAGGATCCTCCAAGTTCTAGCCAGGTCTTCACATCACAAACCACAGGAGGGCACCTGTCCCCACCTTCCAGTATAGCCCCAAACATCCCCCTTTCCCTGGCTGGGCCTGCTTCCCAGGTACAAAGTCAGCTCCTTCTCTGAGTTAGGGGGTTGTCTCAAAGACCCTATGGGAGCCCAAGGCCACTGTGAGCAAGAGTGTAGATGTGTTGTGTTATCTGAATGACAGGTAGTAGACATACGACCCTCAATTTGGTACACAGCAGGTAATTTTGTGGCTGGTGGGTCACTGCAAGCCCCCCAAGGCAGTAAACCATGAAAACTGCCCCAGACAGCCCAGGGATTCATGCCTGACCTTCAAAGATTGGGCGATGGATTTACTGATGAAAACAGAGATCACTCTGCCTACCTCTAGATCAGTTATTCTCAACCTTCCTAAAGCCCCAAATCTTTAATACAGCCCAAAGGGGTTGCAACCCACAGGCTGAGAACTGCTACTCAGATGGTATGGGACAGACTCTCAGAGCTATTTCATGGCCCTTATTCAAGCCCACATGAATTCCCCGGGAAGTGAGTGCCCAATAAAAGCTGCAAATGATACCCCCAATAGTCCTTGGTCTGTGCCAAGGAACATAGGTGGAAAGAAGGTGGCCTTGAGAGGCTCAAGAGGAAACCCTAGGTCAAAGCACCATGCCCCCTAGCCCCATCACCATGAGGACTAGCCCCCTTAGGTCAGGCAGCAAAGTAAGTTGATAGAGACATAACTTAGTATGTTTTCTGGCACCAAAGCAACACATACTGCTTTTGCAGATACCATAATCCATCCCATTTCCCCTTTTGCCTTTGCTGTCAGAAAGCTCAAATAAAAGCCAATGTCTAATTATATCATCTTTTTATGGCTCCTGGTACCGTTTCCTATTCTCTTTCTTGGTGTGGTATTCAATATTTTTTTTCTACCTGCCCTTTCATACATATGTTACTTCATGTGCTTTTTGGAAGTAGGCATGGTAGAAATGTTGCAAAAATGAAATCATACTTAGCTACTCATGTCTTAACAGTCATTGTTCCAGATCAGTCCCAAAGCACCAGCTGGTGGGCAGTGGGGATTTGATGGAAAGGGGACAAGGGGTGGATCCATAGTATTAACCACTGCCAAGAATGGAGTCCTGAGGGAGAGCAAGGTCACAGCAACAAAGGGTGGGACCAGCAGCACTGCCACCAGGAAACAAAAAGCTGGCATATGACCAGCCCCAAATGAGTACAACTCCACTGACAGTGACCAGTGATTGTGGGGCTGATGACATCGAATACCTAGAACCAACACAGTGGAACCAGGTCACCCAAGGCACATCTATGCAGGGACCTCCTGCCCAGGAAAAGCTGGGCCTGAGAAGGTAAAGAAGGCATGTCACAGAGCAGTGGCCCTAGTGTGATACCATGTGAGCGAGGCAGTGTAAGCACATACATTAAGTGTGTGAGGGTGTCAGTAGGTGTGCCAGTGATATGTAGGCTGGGCAGGCTTCAACAACAACAAAATGAAAAAGGAAATTTTAAAAAGGCAGAGAAATAGGAAAAATCAGCATGTGCCATGTACAGTATTTCTCTCTCCTGAGACCTTTGACCTGGTTACTCAGGTGACTGCCAGAGAAAGGATGGCCACAGCCCCAGAACAGAGAGGGGTCCTGGATCCAGTTCCTAGCCCCAACACCCCTGGAGAGAGGCCCCGCTCACCTGGTGTCGGAGAACTCAAGGTTGGTGACATTGAGGACCCGCTTGCGGTTGGTGCTATAGTAATAGTCCACGAACTCCTTTAGCTTCATCTTGCAGTCTTTCTGCTTGGTGACATCTGTCACATCCACACTCCGCTCTGGACCTGGGGAGGCAGCAGGGGGAGGCATGAGCACCCCAGGAAGATGCTATGGCCTCCCATGAAGCTGTGAGGTACAGAGTGGGCACTCATACACCTCAGCTGTCCTCATGCAGGGTAGCTGCCACTGGGAGGCTGGATACCGAGGCTCTAAGCACTAATGTGCACCTCCACCAACCCACCGTTTCCTGGCTTAACAAAGTGCCCTAACTGTTCCCTCTCTCTAACCATCAAGAGCACAGACCTGATCACAGGTTTAGAAAGAATGGCCAGATTAGCAAATAAAACCATAGACTGGTCAACTTGAATTTCAGATGAGCAACAAATTAGTATAAGTATGTCCCAAATACTGCATGGGAACCTATACTTTAAAATTAAACAATCAAAAACGTGCATTTCTAGTACACCAATTCAATATTCTGAAAATTGGTGAAATGATACATTAAAAAAAAAGTCTTTTCAATAGTTGATGAGGAAAATCAGCCAGGGAGGTAAAGTTCTTTACAGGACTCATTATTGATAGAGGGAGAAGGAAGAAGGACAGGAATTATCAAACTTATCCTTTCCATGCTCTTTAATGGGCTCAGACTACAAGGTGAGAGACTGGGATTTCTGTGGACAGATGAAGTTGGATGCCTGGGCTCACGGCCAGTGTCTGCATCACTAAATTGTGTGACCAGGCATTGCAGGGCTCCTCAGGGATAGAAGCACATCCACCCCAGAGGGGGTCCTGCCAGAAACCTGAACACAAGTCTAAGCAAGCTTCTGACATGAGCTTATAGGAAACACCAAGGATAGAAGGACCTGCTAAACAATACAACAGGGACATTGACAACCAACCAATCCTGGATGTGGGAAATTGTGCGGGACCAACAACCCCTTTTCCAATAAGCCTGTGGTATGGAAGGAGCAGCTGTCATAGGAGAAAAGAGACTTTAGGGACATAAAACTGTGTACAACATGGGGGTACATGTTTGGATTCTGATGCAAACAGCCAAACGTAAAGAGGGATTTTTACATCACCTGGGAAGAGTGAACCAGCTCTTTCACACAATCAGGGAATTATCATTACTGTCATAGAATACAAGGATGAAGTTGTAATTACATTTTTAAAAAAACTTTTGTTAGAGCTATATATTGGAGTTTTTAATGGGTAAAATGATACATGCAAAGAGATTTCCTTTAAAATATTCCAGGAAGGCGGCACCCATAGCTCAGTGGGTAGGGCACTGGCCACATTACACCCAGGCTGATGGGTTTGAGCCCAAACTGGGCCAGCTAAACAACAATGACAACTGCAAGAAAAAAATAGCCTGGCATTGTGGCAGGCGGTTGTAGTCCCAGCCACTTGGGAGGCTGAAGCAAGAGAATCGCTTAAGTCCAGGAGTTTGAGGTTGTTGTGATCTGTGACACCACGGCACTCTACCAAGGGCAACCTAGTGAGACTCTGTCTCAAAATAAATAAATATAAAAAAATATATAAAATATTCCAGGAGAAAAAAAAACTGGAGTGTATGGGAGCTCACTGCTTATCTCTCTCATTTTTGTGTGTGTTTGACAAGCTCCATAATAAAAAATAATAATAGTAAGAGGAAAAAGAAAGAATGAAAGCAATAAAACCCTCTAAAAGCCAAACCCTCCCTACTCCTATAGGGGCAGCTGTGGAGGGGACAAATCAGTGTGCCCTTGTGGCTGTAGGGGGATGAGCTAGCTCCTCCAGAGAAGAGCTCAGAGAAGTGCCTGGCACTGAGAAGGGCCTCACTAGAACTCTGCTCACATGAGTCTGGGAGCCTGACCTGGATGGCCACAGGCTAGACATGTGGCTCCAGAGAAGGGTGGTAGCTACATGGGGATCAAAGATGGGAGCTGCCCACAACACTGGCCAGAACCCAGGAAGAATCCAGAAGAGAAGGCAGCCTCGATACTGTGGGGGAGGTCTGGGGCAAATAAGGAGTGTCCGACCTCAGACTGGACAGCCAGGATAGGGCAGAGGTGCCACACACCAGGCTTCCTGGCATGGCAGTGTCATGCATACACATAGGTAATGGTAATGGGATTCATAGCTGTCAAACCAAGGGGTCCACCAGACTAGACCCCACTTTGCGCTAGAGTAACCGAGAGGGGAGGGCCCTGCCAGGTCACATGTTGTCTTGGTGAGATGTGGGGTCTGATCTTAGAGCACCAGGAATGGACTGCAGCCAGCCTTTAGCCACACCTGCTCACACCAAACCCTGCAGCCAGGGCATAGGGAAAGTGTCTACCAGGCAGTGGGTGCCCCCAGTGCTTCCCAGTCTGGCCCCCATAGTGAGGTGAAGGCAATAGCACTTACCCACATAGTTCTCAACGTCACTGACATAGAACGTGGGGGCTGGGACAGCCAGGCCCAGCCCTTCTTTCTTGGGGACGAGGATTGGCTCGGTGAAGCCATGTTCCTCCATGTAGCCCAGCGTGAGCTGACTGCCCGGCACACGGACAACCACGTCTTCAGCACTGTGGGGAAACACAGGTCAGAAGCCATGTTGGGCCTGAGGGCCACAGACAACAGCCTCCTGCCCCAGAAAAAGCTTTGATGGGGCCTTGGGGCTAGAGAGGCTGAGCCTGCCTGGCCACTGGCCTCCCATGGCCACAGGAAGAGACCTGGCCAGAGGCACCACACCCAGGAGCCACAAGGCAGCCAGAGAGCAGATGTTATGCTGACTTACAGACCCCATCACCTGTGGCAGCCAATACTGATCCCATACACTTCAAGGCAGTAGTAACAAGGACCTTCTTACCAAGTACAGAGAGGCAAGAGGCACTGTGGCCTGAGTGAGATTAGCCCTCACTGCCTCCCAGCCCTTGACAGGTAAGGGTGGCTCCTCCCCCTGGAAGGGGAGGTTGAGGTGTGAGGGCATAGCAAAAGGCACAGTCCCTGTCAGGCTGAGCCAAGTACAAGGAGCCCTGTTTAAGGAGAACCCCCACTGGGTAGGGCTAGGTGAGTCTAGCACTCAAGCACAACTGAGGGGGCTCTGGGGCAGGCCAGCTCCCATGTTTGACCACAGCCTGGGGACACGAGATCATGATACAACTTCAGGAACTATTGTCTCCATTTTATAAAACAAATAAAGCCTTAAAGGAGATGTTGTCTTTCAATACCTGGGCCAAGAACCCTCACTGGGAGCCCTGGGAACCCTGGGAGCTGTCCAGAATGCCCCACTGACAGCCACACCTGGGCAGGTCCTTCACTCACCATCCTGAGACCCTGCAACTCCCCTTAGCAGGGATACAGAAGCCATCAGAGTCACAGCTAATGAGGAGGAGCTATCAAGACTGTGGACACCCCAAAGGGCAAGACCTTGGATAAAGCTGTGTGGAGAGAGTAGGGGTAAAAACCAGATACTCTTTCATCCCCTGACCTGCCTAGCCTTGCCTGCCCCCATAGCTGCCACAGAGAAAGCACCCCAACCTGGCAAAGGTGACTCTCATGCATTGTGCCAGTCCAAAGACTTAAAACAAGAGTGTCTAGTCCTGGCTTGCCCCCTACTGGACATTGCTGGCACCACAGAGCCAGAGGCAGAAGAGAGGGGTACTCAAGCAAAAGGGACAAATAACTTGCAGAGCACTGCCAGTCCCAGCAATCTTCTGGGGAAGATGGGGGTCCAGGGAAGCCTGGTCTGCTCAGGGGCACATAACTAGACCTGGACTTCTCAGCCATAGCCCATGGCCCCACCTAGCTACCTTTTGTGGGGATCTTGGGTGGCCTACAGGAGGGGCAGGAGGGGCTAATACTGTAAATTGGGCAGCTGTGGAGCCCCCTATTCTCCACTGTGTGCTGCACTGTCTTCGTACCTGGACCCTGCTGGGCCCTGCAGTAATAGGCCCTGCCCAGATGCCAGGACAGGCTTCTATGGGATGGGCACAGCTTTGAGTAGCACTGGGGAAGACATCAGGCAACAGAAGGAAGAGCTGAAGCCAAGGCCTAGTGAGCCAAAGAGGGAGAGGAAGAGTGAGCACACCTTCAAGGGGAGAGAACTATCAAGTGTGAGGGGTGGCAGGGATCCAGACGCTGGGGTAGTCTGAACATGGCAGTGACATGGTCTGTGGCTCTGCTAGTGCTGGGAGATAATGGCCTGCAGCAGAACAGGCCAAGCATCAGGAGGGAGCTTAGGGCATGGGGCCTTGGATTGGGCACAGTGAGGAGGAGAGGGGATGCAGGAAACCAGGAAGTCTGTCAACAGCTCCAAGGGGGTTGCGGGAACAGAGGTAGGCAAAGATGGATGGCCTGGCACTGGTGTGAGCCATGAGGGCCCCAGGGAATGGGGTTGGGAATGAGCTAAGAGATCAAGAATAGAGCAGGGGGCACATTTGGTCTGAGATACATGCCAGATTCTCCAGCAGACATGCCAGTTGAGAGATAGGTCCGGAGCTCCCAGCAAAAGAAAGAGGCAGTGCAACTCCCAGAAGCCCTCAGAGAGGGCCATCAGCAGACAGGAACTTGAGGAAATTCATCTCTAAGAAAGGGAAGGGGGGAGGCACTTGTGGCTTAGTGAGTAGGGCACCGGCCCCATATACCGAGGGTGGCGAGTTCAAACCCAGCCCCGGCCAAACTGCAGCAAAATATAGCCAGGCATTGTGGTGGGCGCCTGTAGTCCCAGCTAGTTGGGAGTCTGAGGCAGAATAATCGCCTTAGGCCCAGGAGTTGGAGGTTGCTGTGAGCTGTGACTCCACTGCACTCTATTGAGGGTGAAAAAGTGAGACTCTGTCTCTACAAAAAAAAAAAAAAAAGAAAAGAAAAGAAAAAAGAAAGGGAAGGACTTCTAGGACAGAGAGGGCTCTAGTGTCCCAATTTGCCAAGAGGTCAGAATAAAGAGTTAAGATCGGAACTAAAGAGTACCTTCTGGCTTCGATCACATGGAAATAGTATAAAGCATAAACCAGGAGGGACTGGAGATGAAGAAGAAGAAAGGACGTTTGCAGGCGACTCTGTGAAAAGCTAGGGCACATCGAGATAGTGCAAAGGAAGTTTTGGAAGCAATGGGAAGGCTCCCATCTACCAGGGTCATAAGTAGAAAATCACACTTGATAAATCCAAATTCTAAGCTCTTATCTCATTGGTGAGAATTCCAAATTTACACTAAACTCAAATAGGATCTAGAACTAATTTTGTGAAACTGACATGACCCTAGTAAAAGGCAAACACAAAACTTTCTTGGAGGGACACCTCAGCAGCCAAGGACATACTGGCCACCACAGAAAATGACCCTTCTAGGCTGGGTATAGTGGCTCATGCCTGGAATCCTAGCATTCTTCTGAGGCTGAGGTGGATGGACTGTTTGAGCTCAGGAGTTCAAGACCAGCCTGAGCAAGAGTGAGACCCCATCTCTACTAAAAACAGAAAAACTAGCTAGGCATTATGGCGAGTGCCTATATTTCCAGCTATTTGAGAGGCTGAGGCAAGGGGATCACTTGAGCCCAAGAATTTAAGGTTGCTGTGAGGTATGATGCCACAGCACTCAACCCAGGGCAACTGAGTGAGAATGTTTCCAAAAAAAGAAAGGGAAAGGGAAAGGAAAGGAAAGGGGAGAGAAGTGTCATGTGTGAGGGGTGGCAGGGATCCAGATGCTGGGGGCAGTCTGAGCGGGCAGTGACATGGTCTGTGGCTCTACCAGGGCAGGGCAGGGAAAGGAAGGGAAAGAAAGGAAAGGACCCTTCTGAGGAATCATGTCTCACAGAAGGAGGGAAGCAGACACCAGCCAAAATAGCAGAGCATAGGAACTGAGGATAATAGAGCAACCGAAAAAGAGATTTTAAGATAAATATATAAAACATTCAAAAGGACGACAAGAAAACTAGGCAAAGAATAGGGAAGTATAAAAAAAGGACTGGCTCGGCACCTGTGGCTCAAGTGGCTAAGGTGTCAGCCACATACACCTAAGGTGGCAGGTTTGAATCCAGCCTGGGCCCGCCAAACAACAATGACGGCTGCAACCAAAAAAAAAAAAAAAAAAATAGCCAGGCATTGTGGCAGGCGCCTGTGGTCCCAGCAACTTGGGAGGCGGAGGTAGGAGACTCG
>CAUYQV010129931.1:0-33613 GCA_963574575.1 Galagoides demidoff
TGGCGCCTTAGCCACTTCAGCCACAGGCACCGAGCTGGGAAGTTATTTTTAATACTTGTTACTATGAGCATCTAACTATAGATTTGGAATCAAGGGGATAAATATGCTTGAGAATGTTGTAGTTTTTGGTAACTTAAGAGAAAGAACCTGGCAAGAGAGGGAAGAAGACTTGTTGGAAGGGGTGACAACAGTGCCAGTGTGAGGTGATGGTGTTTGTGGGTGGAGTGGAGTTGTCATTACTTTGTGAAGAGAGGATTAATCTTTGTTTTCATTAGCTCTCCAGAAATACATATGGTTAAGAATTGGAAACTGAAGAAATCAGTTAGAAACAGGCCTCCTCTGACCTATATTGGAACCTGCCAAATGAAGAGTATTCCAACTTTTTGACATCCGAAGAATTGAGATCTAAAAAGCTTCATAAGGTCTGGCCTATTCCTGAATGCTGAGGGCCTTGTAGAAAACCTGGAGTCAAGGCTGTTCTTCTAATGGAGTCATCCATCATTGCCACTGCTTGCTGGAGACTATATCAGGGGTCTTTGAAGAGGGCCTCTCAGCCCTCCTGGATCAGAAACCTGTGTATACAGTGGCATGCCAGTAAAGGTTCTCTCTTGATACAAAGATCTGTAATTCAGGGCATGAGGTCCTTTCTTCTTTACTACCCCTGTTCCTCTCACTTCTTTCTTTCTCTCTTCCTCTCTTCTTTCCTTCCATCGATAACCAGACAGTAAAAGGCATTTGTGCAAAAGCTGACTTAGGAAAATGTGGCTAATGACTTGTGGGGTTTTGGAATATATACTTAACTAATCCATTGTGCCACTTGGTCTAAGTGGTGGAGAATGGTAATGGATAAATCAGCCCGTTGGCATGTCCACAAGCCAAGAGTTAGTTAGGTCTGGTCTAGCATGCATATGTCAGGAAGGAATTGGGCCTTTTTTTTTTTTTTGCAGTTTTTGGCCGGGACTGGGTTTGAACCCACAACCTGGTATATGGGGCTAGCGCTCTACTCCTTTGAACCACAGGCGCCGCCCGAATTGGGCCTTTTGAAGGCACAGTGACAAAGGCCATTTTACTTCCAGTACAGTAAAACCCTAAAACACACGCACTATGGAGGGATTTTGCTAGGCAGTAGCTTGAGAGATCTCTTAGCTTCACTCTGTGCTTGGCTTGGATTTGGGTGAACATGGGGTTTCAGAAGACAGTATGTATATGGAGGCACCACTGATGTTAAAACGTGCATGTTAATACACTGGTTATTTGGATGGTATATAGATTTTCCAAGTCTAGTGATTTTGAAGAGACGAAGGTGTTAAGGAAATACTGTGAGCTTGTTCTTGAAATTTCTACTCTGAAGTAAAACTTCCTGAGAAAATGTAGAGTAGTGATAACAGCTTTGGCTGCTTGTTAGGAGACATGTTGCTTGGGAGATGGTGTTTGAGGACCTTGAGTTACCTTCTGACCATGCTTCAGTCAAGGCTTTAATCACATCCTCAGCCATTTGAATTATTTATCATCTTTTTGAGATTACATTTTTTATTCCTAATTATATGACAAAGATATATACCATGAAATATTTACCATGTAATTATGATTAAAATGTGCAGTCTCCCTAAAGATGTGAATAATCACTTTAAGTATTCTATATTTAATTAAAGGAGTCTGGTGGACTGTGCTGGGTCAGCTTGGTTAAGCTGAGAACTACATTTCCCACCCTTTCCTTTCCTATGTGCATCCGGGGTGGGGTTGGCACAAAGGGTGTGCACGGAACAGGAAGCCTGAGGGAAGGTGGCAGCCTTTCCTCTCTGTAATTAGGATGTAGTGATGGTTGATTGCAGAGGTGCCTGATGGGTTCCAACTTCTCTGTACTCTTCTTCTGTGACTTGATGCTCTGGCCTAAGCCTAAGGCCCTTCACCAGATACTTGGCTGCAGACCTATAGGATGTTAGTTACAACCAAGGCCTCACTCCTTATCCATTTTGTAGTCCTTTTGGTGGCTGGACATGCCTGGCCTCTTCAGTTGAGTGCTTGGTGCCCACTAGTCCTCCAGCACTCCTTCCAGAGCTTCTCTGACTCCGATCCCATCTCCTCCTGCAAATGTGTATGGTTTCTTGTAAAGCCCTATTCTGTGAGCTGACTGACACAAGAGAGTGAGAGGCAAGTGTGAAGTCTTTTTTTCAAAAGAGCTTTCATTCTTTCAAAGCCTTTTGCTTTTAAAATTATTGTGAAGGACAGGTGTTTAAAGGTGAGTGAAAGTGCTAAAACCTTCTGGCTTCTGTGGTCTCTAGGACACAATAAGATGTCTTTTTCATATGGAGATGACCCTTTGCACCCACCACTATTTCTAAAGGTGGATTTGTGCTGATCCTGACAAATTCCAATTTGTGAAACAGAATCAGTACTCACCACACATCTGTTTTTATCCTTCATACCTTCCTCCCTCTCCCTTCCATATTGCCCTTGTACTTTAAGGACCAGTGGTAGGGATTTTTATATTAGCTAGACCAGGAATATAGCAAATTGATGACCTTGCCCTTACTCAAGGTCATGGTCATGCCTTAAAGTGCTAAGCTCATTGGCCACCAAAGTACTCTCATTTTGTGGATCACTTTGTTTTCCTAAAAGATCTGTCCATCCATCTCTCCCTCCCTCCCTAATGTTTCTGAATGACCTAGCCTTGGACACAGCATTGAGTTCAGAAAGGTGGGCTCTGTACTAGATCTATCAGGTTTGAAAGCAGGTGCTGTAACTTACTACCTATAGAATTTGGGGTCATTATTTAATTTTTGAGCCTTCTATCTTAGTATGTTGTGGTTTTTTTTTGTTTTTTTTTTTGTAGAGACAGAGTCTCAGTTTATTGCCCTTGGTAGAGTGGGTAGAGTGCTGTGGCTTCACGCAGCTCACAGTAACCTCCAACTCCCAGGCTTAGGCGATTCTCTTACCTCAGCTTTCAGAGTAGCTGGGACTACAGGTGCCTGCCACCATGCCTGGCTATTTTTTTTGTTGCAGTTTCGCCGGGGTCAGGTTTGAATACGCCATCCTTGGTATATGGGGCTGACGCCCTACCCACTGAGCCACAGGTGCTGCCCGCTGTTGTTGTTTTTTTTAAATTTCAGGTTAATGTGAGGGTACAAACAACTAGGTTACGATATATATATATATATATATATATATGTGTATTTTATATATATATATATATTTTTTTTTTTTTTGTGACAGAGTCTCTCTTCCTTGCCCTTGATAGAGTACGGTGGTGTCATAGCTCACAGCAACCTCAAACTCTTAAGCTTGAGTAATTCACTTGCCTCAGCCTCACAAGTAGCTGAGACTACAGGCACCCACTACAATGCCCGGCTATTTTTAGAGACAAGGTCTCCCTCTGGCTCTGGCTGGTTGTGAGCTCAGGCAATCCACCTGCCTAGGCCTCCCAGAGTGCCAGGATTACAGGCATTAGCCACCACACCTGGCTAGGTTACAATATTTGCATTTGTTAGGTACAGTCCCTCTTGTAGTTGTATCTCTCACCCAAAGGTGTGCCACATCCTGTGTCTCAGTCTTTTAGTTGTTACAATAATAGTGCCCATTTCATAGGGTTGTTACAGGATGGAGGAGATATATAAAGTGGTTAGCACAACGTGTGGTATGTTATCAGTGCACAATAGTGAATTGCAATTATTAAAAAATGAATCACGTGTAATTTTTAGCTTCAGCAAACTTAGGGTTCACTGAGCTGGGACAGCATATAAACCGGCAAATGCCCTGAGGACGAGAGGAAGGAAACATCAATTAGTTCCACTTAGAAACAAACTCTTCCCAACCTTGAGAGGGATGTGAAAGAACAGGTTCCAAAGTTAACCAAAGCCATTTCCTGTTCCCTTCGTAGGTCATTTCTTTTGAATTGTCATACATTTTTGTATTTGTTTCTTTTCCTTTATATAAAGCAGGCTTTTTATCCTCTTAAACCTAAAGATAGTGGAGGTGTAGTAGATATATACATTAGAAACATATCGCACAGTCATGATAATCTTTGTTGAAAAGAAAAAATGTCTCCTGAATTATCACTTTCTCAGCATGTCGCACAGGATCCTGGAACAAGTCCTTTTGAGGGGATGGTACCCAACACCATAGACTATGTACATGATCCCCCCCCTCCAGTGCCTCTGTGGTACATTTAAGCAGAATTGAGATGGCTATTCAACTCAGGGGCATCTGATTATCCTGGTTGGCGTGAGGATAGGACCTTGGACTTTCATTGTCCTTCTTAAGAAAGATGAGCTATGTCAACTGGAATTCCTTGCTAACCCAAGGTGGTGGGCTCTTCAGCTGGATAGAGGATCCCATAGATTTGGGGCTGGGGGAGCCACTTCTGTCTACATGTGAGCAGGTGAGTGAGCTGAAGAGAAGGAAGCAGAGGTGTGCGCTGAGGATCAGAGACCACTGGGCCCTGAGAACTTGGAGGTCTTCCTTCCATTGGGCTTTCCTCTAGGGATATGTTTTGCAATGTCATTTGGGGTGTGCCTTCTAATGCATTTCCCGCATACCTAATTTTGTCAGGTCCTTGGGATGAAGTTCTGTGTATTCACTTGTAGGCCTTTTTTCTGTTATGCATTATAGTTAAAAACCAACTGGGTATAAATCACCAGATACATACTTTTCCATTTTAAAATTGGGAGCTTTATTTTTGGAGGTACAAGCCCTACCCAACTCTTTTGTGAGTTTGTAATGTGGTCCAATCCTGTACCTTCAGCATTCAGAATATGCCACAATTTAAAGAAGACCAGTTGGGCATATACTTTCCACAATCTCCACTGGGAGAAAGAGTTTTGTCAATAGCTGGGAAGCAAGAAGTTCATACGAAAACCTCAGCATGGTCAATGAAGATCCTTTTCAAGGAAGCTCCCTTTATCTGAAGTGTGTAGGTGCTGGCTTGGTGAGTAAAGCAGGCCTTGAACTAAAGTTTTACAAGAAATAAAACTGAAGCAGCAGAAAAAAAGAAATCTTGAAATTATATGACTTATGGAATGGAAAATTCCAAACCAGACAGCCTGTGGCTCAAATCCTGGCTTTGCTAGTTATTAGCTGTGCAATCCTCAGCAGGTATACTAGGTCTAGGCTCTGCCTCATGTTTAAAAAACAATTGTTAGGTAGACTAAATGAAAATGTATGTTGCATGTCTAACCCAGCGCCTGGCATATACAGAGACTTCAATACATGCTAATTAGTTGCATATGAGTATATATTCGTATGTAATATTAACTATTTATGTTGTATTCCTTTTGAAGTTGATCTTTGACCGATACAACCAAAAAAAATTATTTTTCTGATTTTTTTTTTTTCTTTTGGGCTGTAAGAATGTCATTCTGGAGTGTTAGACTCTTAGGGCTTTCATTAAATCTAATATTCTCTTCCTAATCTGAAGGGACTTTTATTTCAGGCATTGTATAATTACCTCCTCCTAGGTTTTAGCCTATTCTCCAGTCTCTTTCAAAACATAAGATGAGTTCTAAACTTCAAACTGCTAATGTGGGATTGGAGGCCCACCCCTGAGGCTGCTTATAGTGCTGCCTAGTGTTAATAAATTCCTCTGACAATAACGAGATGGCACCTCACACCCATTAGAATGGTTGTCATCAGAAAGCCAGAAAAATAAGTGCCGGGGGGAAGTGATTGGAACTCTGCACTGCTAGTAGGAATATATGGAAAACACCAGGGTGGCTCCTCAAAAAATTAAAAATAGGATTATCATGTGGTCCATTCTGTCTCTGGGTATATACCTAAAAGAAGTGATTGAAAGCTGGGACTTGAAAAGATACCTATGTGCATGGCAGCATCATTCATTATAGCCAAAAGGTGGAAACAACCCAAGTGCCCATTGATAGGTGAATGGATAAACAAAATCTGGTATATACAGGGTGTCCCAGAGGTCACTCATGAAGCTGCGAGACATAGGAAAATGGGAAATTATAGCTAAATGTTCCTTTCATCAAAAATTTTACAAAATACTCTATATGGGTTGGCCCCTCTTTGTAAAAGTTTGTAACGAATTTTTGTAAATAATGGTACATTTAGTTATAATTTCCCATTTTCCCTATGTGTAGTGACTTCATGAGTGACTTTTGGGACACACTGTACTTGTAATGGAATATCATTCAGCTTTAAAAGAAAGGGAATTCTGACGTGCTGCAACATGGAGGAACCCTACGTGAGATTAACTAGATACAGAAAGATAGAGACTATATAATTCCACTTTTGTGAAATATCTGGAGTCATCATATTCATAGAGATAGAAAATAAAATGGTGGTCCCCAGAAGCTGGTGGGAGGAGGAATTTGGGATTTACTGTTTAATGAGTTCAGAGTTTCCATGTGGGAAGATGAAAAAGTTCTGGAGATGGATGGTGATGATGGTCGCACGACTATGTAAATGTACTTAATGCCACTGAACTGTACTCTTTAAAGTGGTTAAAATAGTAAATTTTATGTTATATCTATTTTAAAATGTGTTAGCATATTATCTAGCACACGGTCTGCATAAACACTGGCTATTTTTTAAAAAACTGGGTTTTGCGATAGTCAGGGGTAGAGCCTTCATGACTAGGGTTTGACTGATTTCACATCTACCTGAATTCACCCAGTCATACCCCAGAGCAAGCCAACTGTAGATTCTAGAAATGTAGAGGAGAAAAATAAGAATGTTGATTCTAAATGCTGATTTCCGCTTGAAGTTTTCATGAACCTGGTGGGAGTGTAACCACTAACTCCTGGAGTTGGGGTGTTCCAGCTGCTGCTGGTAAGAAAAATGAGGCTTAATGCCCTTTCTGGTCTGTGATAAAGCTTGCCTTGTCCATGCTGTTATGAGGTGCTCTGTAATTCTTTTTTTTTTTTGAGACAGAGTTTCACTTTGTTGCCCTTAGTAGTGTGCAGTGGCGTCATAGCTCACAGCAACCTCAAACTCTTGGGCTTAAGCGATTCTCTTGCCTCAGCCTCCCAAGTAGCTGGGACTACAGGCACCTGCCACAAAACCTGGCTATTTTTTGGTTATAGTTGTCATTGTTCTTTTTTAAGTCTGGGCTGAGTTTGAACCCACCAGCCCTGGTGTATGTGGCCGGGGCCCTAGCCACTGAGCTACAGGTGCCAAGCCATGCTCTGTAATTCTTGTATGAACCATGTCCACTTATTTATTTATGTATTTAGACGGAGTTACACTTCGTCACCCTCTGTAGAGTGCTGTAGTATCACACCTCACAGCAACTCAAACTCTTGGACTCAAGCAATTATCTTATCTCAGCCTCCCGAGTAGCTGGGAGTACAGGTACCTGCCACAATGCCCTACCATTTTTAGAGACAGGGGCTGGCTCTTGCTTAGGCTACTCTGGAACCTGTGAGCTCAGGCAGTCCTCCCGCCTTGGCCTCCTAGAGTGCTGGGATTACAGGCGTGAGCCACACTGTGCCTGGCCTTTTGTCCACTTTTAGTGTGAAGTTTAAATTTGCCATGTAAAGCAAATTGAGTAGCTTTCTTTCTTTTTGAGTCTGAAACAATTTTAAATAAGAATATGTGATCCTTAAGTTTGGTAGAACTTACCTAGAAAATCACCTGAATCTTGTAGGTTTTACGTGTTAGGGGGAAAGGGGAGACTGGATTAGCAGGTCAGTTGGATTTATTCAGGTTATCTATTTCTTCTTGAGTCAATTTTGGTGATTTAGATTTACATATTTAAAAAACTATCTTTACATGTAAGGTTTCAGATGTTTATAGTATTGTGATTTAAAAATTTTTACTATTTACTTTATTGTACTTAATATTGATAATTTGTGATTTTAATTGATCACTCTTGCTAGATGATTATCTATTTTATTACTTCCCACAAAAGAACATTTTTTGGTTTTGTTGATCCTTTCTGCTATTTTCTATTTCATTATTTTCTCCTTCCACTTTTTCAAGGTTTACTTTTACTCTTTCTGCCTTTTTTTTTGTATCTTACTCCATTGCTCAGGTTAGATGGCAGTAGGGTCATCATAGCCCAGTGCAGCCTTAAACTCCTAGGCTCAACTGATCCTCGTGCTTCAGCCTCCTGAGTAGCTAGGACTACAGGTGTGTACCAGTTTGCCCAGCTAATTTTTTAAAAAACTTGTAGGCCGGGCACAGTGACTTGTGCCTGTAATCCTAGCACTCTCTAGGAGGCTGAGGTGGGTAAATTGCTTGAGCTCAGCAGTTCAAGACTAGTCTGAGCAAGAGTGAGCCCCGTCTCTACTAAAAATAGAAAAACTAGCTTGGCATTATGGCAGGTACCTGTAGTCTCGGCTACCCAGGAAGGAGGCTGAGGCAAGAGGATCACTTGAGCCCACGAGACTGAAGTAGCTGTGAGCTATGACATCATTGCACTGTAGCCCTGGTGATAGAGTAAGACTGTCTCAAGAAACAAAAAAACCTTTTTTTTGGTAGAGAAAACTTCTCATTAAGTGGTCCAGGCTTGTCTTGAACTCCTGGTCTCAAGCTGTCCTCACCGCTATCTCCTAAAGTGCTAGGATGATAGGCATGATCTGTGCCCAGCCCCTCTTTGACTATTTTCAACATAAAGTTTTTGGTAGGTAGAGCTATATGATTAATTTCATGTGGAACAAATACACATTTCAATTTTGATTTCAATGACTGATGTATAATTTTGATCTTCAGGCTTCTTTTGCATGGAGGTTTTTAATTTTGTCCTTTTGTTATTGGTGTTGACTTTCTCTTTCTGTTCTCTGCTTTCTGCCCAGGGGTCCACTTTCACCCAGCAGGAATTAAACTCCTTGCTGCTGCTTCTGCTTCCTGCTTCGGCCCCAGAGTTTAGCTATTTAAGTTTACAGAAATGTTTATATTTTGTTTTATTTAAAGTCTGACTCTGTTGTTTTTTTCTTTTACAATTTAGCTTTCATTGCTGAGGTGTTTTGATAGAGGGAGATTAAAGTATGAGCTTATTGTGTCAACTTGACTAGCTAACTCATGTGATTTAAACATTTTTGCTTTACTAATGGCACAAGATAGGTGATCTGACTGGAAACAATTAGAAAAATAAAAGTCATTTAAATATTTACAATTTCTTAGCATTACTGACATTGAGAAAATAAACATTTGTTTATGAAATGACCCTAGGAGTTGTGTTTGTAAATCTTAGGCCAAATAGATCTTCTCTCAGAATTTGTTCTACACCCATTACCTACATGACCACCAGGTCAGAAAAAGTTTCAGTGGTCTTTTTTTTTTTTGAGACGGAGCCTCAAGCTGTCCTCCTGGGTAGAGTGCCATGGCATCACAGCTCACAGCAACCTCCAACTCCTGGGCTTAAGCGAGTCTCCTGCCTCAGCCTCCCAAGTAGCTGGGACCATAGGCGCCCGCCACAACGCCCGGCCATTTCTTGGCTGCAGCCAGCATTGTTGTTTGGCGGGCCCAGGCTGGGGATTCGAACCTGCCACCTTAGATGTATGTGGCTGACGCCCTAGCCGCTTGAGCCATAGGCACCGAGCCAGTTTCAGTGATCTTTGCAGCTGGTGGCAGGATGACTTTTTCTGGACCATTTCAAGTTTTGGTGAGAGGTGGACATTGTGCCATCCCAATGTACTTCATTAGAGAGAACAGATGTGAAAGCACTTTAAAATATTTTGATACAGGTGGCACCTATGGCTCAGGGATTAGGGTGCCACCCCATACCGAGGGTGACAGGTTCAAACGCAGCCCCAGCCAAATGCAACAAAAAAATTGCTGGGTGCTCTGGTGGGCACCTGTAGTCCCAGCTACCCGGGAGGCTGAGGCAGGAGAATCACCTAAGCCCAGGAGGTGGAGGTTGCTATGAGCTATGACACCAAAGCACTCTATCGAGGGTGATAAAGTGAGACTCTGTCTCAAAATAAAAAAAAAAACTTTGATACCATAGTATGGTGGATAGTGTCAATAATACCCCTTGTTAGTGCTCAGTGGAGAAGATAGCATTGTGTGGCCCAGAGAGAGAGTCTGGGAAGCAGGTTGGTCTGTATTCTGATTCTGTGTCCCCCTTATTAGTTGCGTGATCTTAGTGGGCATATCAGTTAACCTGATTCCTCATGAAATGATGTGTAGTAGCTGTCACTACTGTCCTGTTTGTTGGAGTCCCCATTTTTCCCTCTTATTTGGACTCTTCATTGGTGCCAAGTTCCATCTCAGAGTTAAGTGAGGGGGTATAAAAAGCCCAGGGCACATTGCTCATTATCAACCCCAAATGCCATTTGAAAGCTATTCTCATCCCTGACAAAACCCAACTAGTTGCCCTTTGTTATTTTTTGATTTGGAGGGTACAGAGTCCTAAAGCTTGAAATTGGTTCTGAGGACCTTTTCCAAGGGCCTGGGGGGCCAGAGGAATAGATTCAGCTCAGCTAGTCCTGTGTCCCAGCTCCCCTGCCTTTCCTGCCACCGTCCCCAAACATCCTAGAGCAGACGCTTTTGGGGAGCACCCCCACAGTGCCGGTGCTAGTCGTTGTCTCTTCATGCTGTGTTCATGTGTGCTGGGCCAGGAAGGGACACATTCGGACCACAGAACCTCTGGAGTGGTCTGTGGTACACAGACCTCACATCCGATGTGAGGTGGTAGTAGGAATGTCATTCCTGCTCTCCTGAGAAGTGGCTGACACGGAGGAATCCAGACTTGACCACATGGTACCTGAGCAGGGAGCTCTGAGGCCTCGAGCTGATCTTAGTTTAGCATCCTCATCCCTAAAATAGGGGCTTGTGGTGGACAGTAGCTAAAAGTACATGACAGGGCGAATGCCACCTTTTGTGGCTCTGGATGGGTCTGTGCCAGGGGAGGTCCTGGTCCTGGTGTGAGGTTGAGGATCAATGGCTCCTTGCTGGGTGCCAGGGCAGAATCCCCCAGGGTGATGCTGCAGTTGCTTCCTTGGCTCTGATTTCTTCTCAAAGTGGCTTCTTTTAGGCTCTACTTTGGCCATCTGCTGAGAATCCAGCCAATACCACCTGCTTTCTAATTGTTCTTAACTCTACAGTCAAGAACTAGATGAAGCAAGCGGGATGGGTATACTGCCTCTTCTGCTTCCCAGGTGAAGAAAGATCAGTATTGTTGGGAGGTGGGATGGTTACATTAAATTCACCTATTGTATGACAGATATTGAAAGCAAAGGGAAAGGGGGTAAGGAGATCTCTACCCAAGCCTAGAAGCTTTTGAGTGGCTAAAAAAATCACAGCAGTAAGACAAAATAAATATCAATCTGCAGGTATGTTAGAATTTTATTTTTGTAAGAGAATATCAAATGGCTGTAACTGCTTTTGTGTTTGAGCCGGAGAGCTGTACCCCAACTTGAAAATCTTTCATCTGTTATTCCTAATACAAACTCACAAGTGCATTGAAAGTCCTGAGGAAGTACAATTAAAAAGGGGGTAATCCTTTTCTTAAGTCCTCAGGTTTAATTTTCCTGATTATGGTAGATTATGAGTCATTCTGAGTCTTGTCTCCAAGAGAGACAGCGCCTTCCCTCAGTCCCTTTCAACAGTTGTTTATGGCAGTTTCAGCCTCTTTCTGCCTCTCGGAGGCTCTTTATTTTTAAAGCAAGGCAGACAAGGCCTAAAATTATTCCATTAAAGAGGGGCAATTTTTGTAATGGGACTTAGAGTGCTTTGCTGAAGTGCAGGCAAGTTTCTTCAATATCCTGAGCATTATTTGCTCATTTAGTTAAATGATGTTTCTAATTCCCTGGTAATTACGTGTAATGAGGCACTTTTTCTCTTCTTGATGAGACTTTAGCTTAATATGAGATGGCGTATTTTTTTCTTTTTTTTTTTCCATGGGGATAATTACCCCTTCCCAGGAAAAGCAGGGTTTGTTGAGCAGAATATAGCAAATTATTTTATTTCCTGCCATCTTGACTGCCAGTAAATTATAAAATTAAGTTTCAGTGGTGCATTAGCACCATTTTGGAAAAGGCTTGAGATTCTATTTTTTCTTTTTCTTTCTTTTTTCTTTTTCTAATTCATGTACTGCTCGCCTCTGGGACTGTAGAGGCTATTATTCATAGAATAGATGTTTTTCTGCCAATTCCTAGTATTCAGATGTATTGAAGCAGCAACATAGGTTTAAATTTTCTGGATGCTATCCAATATGGAACGTCCATGTAAGTGTCTTTGTGTTCAGGTAATTATCATCATAAAATTAAGTAATATGTCCCCTCTTTTCTCTGGTCTCCTCTCACTCCTCCTCCTTTGGATGTCAAATTACCTTTTTTCTGTGCAATGCTTCAATTAGATGCAGAGCAACTAAATTTGAATTACATGAAGGTGGTGACACCAACTATTAAAAGGCAAGAAATTCAGAGTTAATATAGTCACTACTTAACTCTTCCTGTTGTCAAAAAGCAAATTTGAGGAGAGAAAAATATGGGAAGAACATCATTAATTAAGGACAACATCACGTCGAACTTTGATTTCTTGGACTCAATTATTTTCACCAGTTTTAAGAATGATGTGTGTGTGTGTGTGTGTGTGCCCTTGTGTCATTTTTGTAGAAGAAATGTCTGTTTGGATGAAACGGCAGAATGGGATGCAGGGAGGGAAAGAGCCTTGGCCTGGGAGCTGGGCATGGGAGTGATGGGGTTGCTGTTCCTCCCCACTGGCCGTGTAGTATAGATGTAGTATAGGCAACTTCTTGGAGCCCCAGGTCCCTCCTGTGAAAAATGCATGGCTCCCAGAAGGTGATCTCGTCTTTGAAAGGTCTTCCTACTCATTAGTGAAAAGATCATGTGTTGGCTGGATTTGAAGTTGTGGTTGTTCTTTTTGCTGTTTGGTGTTTTTGTGGCTCCCACCTGCTCTACACCCCTGCCATGATGCTGGTGTCTGTGCATCCTTTGTTCCCATCCCCTGGTTTGTCAGCAGCCTCATGGCTCCCATCTGGTGTCTACTAAACTCCTGGGCCTGGAAGGCAGGGCGGGGCTGCCCAGTGCTGTGTCCACGCAGGGCAGGTGTTTCAGGCAGAAGTGAGCCGAGGGTCCTAGGCTGCACTCCTCAGTTGCTCTTTGCTCAATAGCTGCACGCTGAAGCAATACTGCCCCTTTCAGGTAAATGGTAATAGCCTATTGATATGAGCAGCTTTCTCCTTGTTTTAGGAATAGGGAATGTTTACCAAAGTGATGAGTCTTTCTCACTTGTGTAATTAGCCTGCAATAAAAACTTCCCATCTGGAGTTTTTATTTTAAGAAACTGCTGTTTGGGTAATTCTGTTTTAGGGTAGTTATGTTGGTCACTTCACTTTCCCCTTAGGTTCTCTGAGGAGGCCCATGCTGCTTCCTGATGGGTCATGTGTAGGAAGAGCTCCAGGGATGTGTCCCCTCTGTACAGCACCTGCAGGATGACCGCACAGCAGTGTGAGCTCTGCATTCCAGCATGGACTAGAGGGTGGTACAGAGTCAGGTGGATAAGGGTCTGAGTCTTGGATCTGCCATTGACCAATTCCATGATGTTAGGCAGGTTGTTTAACTTTTCTGAGCCTGTTTTCTCATCTGTAAAATAGGTATAATAACACTTTACTGGATAAAATGAGATGTTTGTAAAGTACTTAGCACACAGCTTGGGATTACCTGCTCAGCAATGTGAGCTGCTGTTTATAGTGTTGTTGTTATTACTACCTCACCTTCTACTGGCTGCCTAGATGGAGCTGTGCCACGTTACTTTTCCTCTAACTTGTCCCGAGCTCTCCAGTCATCATGCCTGCTTATACACGTGCTTCTGCCTGGCATCCTCTCCCTTTCTTACTTCTTCTGCCATTAATTTACTTATACCCTCATTCATTTATTCAAGAGATATTTATGGAGCATCTACCATGTGCCAGTCTCATTTGCCTGTTGTGGCTCATTTCAGACATGCCTTTGGTGACTGCCCCTGGTGTCTGCTGCAGGCCCTATAAGCCCCCGCATACCAGAGTCCTGTTCTCATCTTCCCCAATTTTGTCCTAGTACATTGTCTCCAATGGAGGTGCTATATGAGCAGAGAGTGAATTGAATGGAAGCACTTTAGGAATCCCAGCCTTCCCTTGTGCCCCTGGGGGCATCAACTATCTTGCAGGTGAAGTCACCTTGTCTTATCTCCTGACACCCTGAATCCCTAGGATGGTGGTGCACCTGCTGCTTGCCCCATGGCTGTGCCCATGGTGAAGTGTCAAGCACCAGCTCCTTGCTCGGCTTCCCTCTTAGCAGCATGTCTGAGACACTCATGGGCGTGTCTCAGAGCTTCCCTGTCCTCCCTGCCATTTTCTCTTCCGTCAGCTGAGCATAACTGATGCTACAGTCCCGCTCATGCAGTGCTGAGTGCAGGGGGTGAGCAGGCAGGCATGGGAGGCAGCCAGCTCTGAGCTAGCTCCCTGATGTTAGCTCCTCTTGTTCTCATCACAGTGATTATTAGTAGCTTTCCCCCTTTTCTCCTCACTACTATACTTACAAGGACATTATTAGCTTTTCTAGATGTGAGATTTCTCAGACATGACTGCTACCCATGAGAATCATGCGGATGCCCTTAAACAAAGATTCCTGGGTTCCACCCTGACCTTCAGCTCAGTACTGCCAGGATGGAGGGTGGGAATATGTTAGTCTGTGCTCTTTGGCTGACTCTGGTGGCAGCCTGGGAACCTACAGGGGCATGCTCCTGGCACAGGCCAGCGCCTGTTTTCACTGGGGCCAAGTATCCCAGTATGCATACCACACGGTTGAATAGTGTCCCCCACAATTCCTGTCTACCCAGAATCAGTGAATATGACCTACTTTAGATTATTTGAAAATAGGGCCTCTGTAGATAGAAGCAAGTTAAGATGAGGTCATACTGAAGTATAGTGGTCCCTAAATCTGATATAATTGGTATCCTTACAAGAAGAGGGAAAGCTGGACACAGAGGCGGACGTAGATGGGAGCCGGCCGTGCGCCTACGGCGGCAGAGATTAGACAGGCGCTGCTTTGAGCCAGGGGGTGCTGGGGGCACTATGACATGTGAGAAAGGGTCCTTCTCTAGTGGCTCTGGAAGGAGTGTGGCCTAGCTGACACCTTAATTTTGGATTTC
The DNA here is from genome assembly GCA_963574575.1 of Galagoides demidoff. Lineage (NCBI taxonomy): Eukaryota > Metazoa > Chordata > Mammalia > Primates > Galagidae > Galagoides > Galagoides demidoff. The sequence goes on from CAUYQV010129931.1 coordinate 15,052, forward strand.
TGGCCTCCAGAACCATGACAGAATAAATTCCTGCTGTTTGACACCCCCAGATTGTGGTTATTTTACTAACATGACAACAGCCCTAGATACTAATACAGGCTCTGTGTCACATTCTGATGATCTTGGGTTGAGGCCAGAACTCTGCTGAAAGGCCTATTTTGTGACTGGTTTGACATATTTCCAGCATTTATAAACATCTATACAAATTTTAGAAAATAATTTCCCCCTTTGGCATGAGTGTTTTTTAAACAGTTGGTTAAATACTGAGGGTATAAGCCCCCTCCCCCCCTTCCCACCATGTGAGCCTAGCTGAGTTGCAGGTCTGGTGCCCACCCGACCAGGCCCGAGTCTCTCAAGGAACAGGTCCCCACTGGCTGGGGTCACAGCTGTGGGGCTTATTGCTGCCTAGAGGCCTGGCAGCTGCTCCACAAACACATCAGAGGAGAGAGTTGGCAGAACAGGTTCTAGTCTTGGCTGCCCCTTTTCCTTTCTCAGTGTTCCTGGATAAGTCATCTAATTCGGTAGTGCCCAAGTTTCTCCATCTGTAAAATGGAACTACAAGCACACTAAATTGTGAGCGAGCAGCAGAGGGAGTCAAGCACGTGGGATTTGCTTCTGCAACAGGCTCTGCAGGTCATTTTCATTGCTGCTTTTGATTTCTTTTCAATGAGTTGAATACTCCAGGCTTGAGGGGGACACAGGGAGACAGAATCTGTGTAATCCTAGGCTACACCTCTGGAAAAAATTCTGAAGGAATTTTTTATTTATAAGAATAAAGAATGGAAGGGGAGCCTCTGTGGCAATGAATTTAAGAAATGGAGTAGGTGCCGATAGGAGGCCCGTGTGGGATTCCGCAGACTCACCTGAGTTTCCCAACTTCCCTGGTCATCTGCTGCACAAGCCCCTGACTGAGGGTCTGCACCGGGGCACAGGTGGCTGAGGGCAGGGACAGAGAGAGTTGGTCAAGGAGAGGGCTGGAAAATTCCTCTTAGCATAGGAATAAACACCAATTTGAATATTCAGTCATGAGGGTTATAAATAACTGTGAGTTTTCATTGACGGGTAAGTGGTGATACATTTCATACAATAATTAGTTATTTGATTACTTTTATTTTAGCCTGAAGTAGAGGACAATTGACAAATGTGAACACCTCTGAGACTGATGGGGCGCGGTAAACTAACTTTATTTGTTACAAAATGCAATTTTATTAATATGAATTGACAGTAATTAATTTGCTAGTGTTGATGTTGTTAATAATTGCATGTAATTTATGAAATATTCATGCTACAGCAGAATAAAATATATTGCATAGGTCCTCTGGCTTGTTTATTAAAAAGTCTGTGCATATTTCATCAAAGCCTTTCTAATTCAATGTATTCATATTACAGTGGCTTGAAATCCCACAAAGTAACACAAATATTTTAATTCCTTATTTTAGCATTTCTTAACTTGACTTTCAGGCATTTCCAGGGATATCATCCTTACACTTCAGGGCACCGTGAAACTCCTCAAAATTAAATGGACGCTATATTCTTTGAGAGCTTCTTCCAAAAGATTAAGAACCACTGCATTAATTTAATCCTGGTAAAAGTTTTAAAAATAGCTATTTTATACCCATTTGAGAGATAAGGAAACCAAAGCTGAGAGTGAAGTCTTTGCTCTTATTCCCAGGTGAGTTGAAGTGTCAGAAGCAAGACTTAATCCTAGGTCCTCCAGCTCCTAAATCTAGGATCCCTGGAGTAAAATCTAATTTTGCTTTCATTCCAATTTTTTTCCTGAATGAAAGTATGGAGTGTTTGTTCCTCTTAATTCAGTTTGGCCCTCTTGTTCCTAGAAAAGGATTGTAATTAGAGCAAATCACAATTGAATTCAGCTAATGTGATCAGTTACATGGGGCCCGCCAGAGACTGTGCTGCGGCTCTGTGGAGGCGCCTCAGTCTGGGTCTTGCTCCAGGGAAGACCCCCTACTCTGGGGGCTACAGGCCAGGGCCCTGGAGGTAGCTGTATTGAGGGAGAGACAGCTGTAGGGTGCTGGAACTTCTCTGAACACCCACAGAAGTCCCTTCTCCATTCCCCACGCCCAGGGCTGACTTCCTGGGCTTGCCCGTTGCCGTGCTCAGAAGGGCCTGCACCATATTAAAATTCTTAATAACTTTTGAATGAGCAAGCCTGCATTTTCATTTTTTCACTGGCCTGGTAAATTATGTAGCCACTTTTGTGATTCAAGTGTCTGTACCCAGGACCCACGTGTACTTTATTCCACACCTTGTCTTGGACTTCTCAGCGTGGGCCTACCCTGCAGCTGCGTCTCCACAAACATCTGTCGAATAAACCAGGGAACGGAACCTTGCAAGGAAAGGACCTTCTAAATATGGACGTACTTTTTCCCTTTTTGTTTCTTCTTCTTTTCTATCTTAACCATTTTTAATCGTTCAATACATTAAGCAGAGTTCACCACGTTGTACAGCCATCAGCACCATCCATTTCCAGAACCTTTTAGCATCCCATAAACTCCACGTTCTCCCTCCAGCCTCTGGTAACCTCTCTTCTACTTTCTGTCTCTATGAATTTGCCTCTTCAGGTCCTTCACACAAGCTGAGTCCTAACAGTATCCATCCTTTGGTATCTGGCATCTTTCCCTTGGTATGTTTTTAAGGTTCATTCATGTTGTAGCGTGTATCAGAATGTCATTCCTTTTTAACCTTGAGTAATATTCCCTTGTATGGCTTTTGTTTATCCATTCAATTATTGATGGACACTTGTGTTGTTTTAACCTTTTGGCTATCGTGACCAGTGCTGCTGTGGCAATTGTTGCATAAGTGTCTGTTTGCATCCCTGCTCTTGGGTGTAATTGCTGGGTCCTCTGGTAATTCTATATCTGATGGTTTGAGGAAGCACCAAGCTGTTTGCTTCTGCAGCCGCACCCTTTTCTATTCCCACCAGCGGTGTCTGAGCATTCTAGTTTCCCCACAGCCTCACTGACACAACTGACACTCATTGTTGTAGACACCACTTGTTATCAGTAGGCAAAGAATCTCCTCCTTCCTCATAAGCATCTTTGCTTAAAGCAGGGTTTCATTCTAAGCCCAGAGGAACAGGTGCAGGGAAGGAGAGTTCCTGGAGAGCCACGGTCATTTACCTGTGCTTGGTGATGCAAGGACAGCCTGCTCTTTAGGAAATGGCCGGATAATCTCCGTGGTTAAAGCTGCAGAATGCCAGCTCCTCTCTGCTTTCCCAGCATCAAGAGCAGTAGGGAGATGGATAGGTTATGTGAGTGAAGACAGTGGTCATCTCCTGATGCATTCTTGGTTAATTCTGACTCCATGATGTGAAGTAAAAGTTTGTCTCCAATGGCTGCTGCAGCAAGTAATGAACTGTTGTTCTTCTGGACAGAGGTGGGCTTGGCTGTGGGCGGCTGGGGTTCCAGCCATGGAACAGGATAAATTTGCCAAGCGCGCTCCACCCTAAGGAGGCAGTCGTTTGAGGTTTATAACACTAATCCTTTTAGTCATCTGTGAGTATCATGACACTGACATTCATGACCTGGCACTCCCCACCCTCCAGGTGGGGCCCTGGTAGGGAGTGGGGGCTGTTGTGTGCAAATGGTGTCCTGAGATTCCAGAAGACACAAAGTGCTCCTCTCAGCTGGCCATGCCCACTTTCTGCAGCAGGGCACCCTGGCAGAGGCCATCCAGTCTGCAGGAAGGGTGAGGTCCCAGGTTCTGGTGACCAAGGGTGAGGCTCATCTTCACCAGGGGAACTGGCCACCTTCTGTAGGCAGGGGCTGAGGCCTGCAGGAGTCTCATGATCCCATAGGCTTTAGAGAAGGGCATGACAGCCACAGATCACTAGGGAAGGGGCCCACGGCGCACTTTCCTGCAGCATAGGATCAACACACAGGGATGGGACGGCCCCTAAATGAAGATGAATGAGGAGAGAGAAGGGGAGAAAGCATGTGTGTCAGTGACTGGGTTTCCTCAACACTCCCTGGCTCAGTACCTTGGAAGGTGTGCTAGGCACAAAACCATCTTCCTGCCTTCCTGGGCTCTGTTCCTGGCTCAGGCAGTGAGTGGCCATTGACTGACAGCTTGCTTTGTGCCAGGCACTAGGCTTTGCACTTGACAGCCCATCACTGCCTACCCGATGGTGGATTTCCAGCTCTACTTTGCAGTGTGACTTGCACATAGGCTGTGGTTGTGACATTTCCCACTTGAGTGACTTTGGGCAAGTCGTTTTAATTTTTGAGCCTCACTTTCCTCAATTGAGAAGTGGGGATAATTGTCTTCCAGAGGGAATAGATGTGAAAGGACTTTCTGTAAAGTGGAAAACATGTTTCAAATGTTAAAATTACAATTCAAATAAAATTTGAATTACAAAATTCAAATGTTAAAATGAGGTGCAAAGTCACTGACAAAGTTATGTGGACGAGATGAACTCACGAAGATGTTAGGATTCACGTTATCAAATGATGGGCACTCGCGATGTCTTACGTGTTCAGGTGCAAATATGGAAGGTGCAGCATGTGGTTCTGTTAGCAACACCAGCAGGATAACTGCTGCCCAGATGGAAGGGGCTGAACAGGGATGCACACTCTGCTCCTTCCAAGATCAAAGTCCATTCCTCAAGCACTACACTGCAGGGCCCTCACTGTCTTGTGTGAGTCTCAAAGTCACCGTGTCCAGCAGGTCGATAGAAATTAATAGACCCCCTTAAAAGATGAGACAGAAGGGTGGCACCTGTGGCTCAGTGGGTAGGGTGCTGGCTCCATATACCAAGGGTGGTGGGTTCAAACCAGGCCTTGGCCAAACTGCAAGTGAAAAATAGCTGGGCATTGTGGCGGGCACCTGTAGTCCCAGATACTCAGGAGGCTGAGGCAAGAGAATCGCCTAAGCCCAGGAGCTGGAGGTTGCTGTGAGCTGTGATGCCATGACACTCTACTGAGGGCAATAAAGTGAAACTCTGTCTGAGGGCAATAAAGTGAAACTCTGTCTCTACAAAAAAAAAAAAAAATATATGAGATGGAAGCCGAGAGAGGACATAGTGTAAGAGTCTCAGATGTTAAACTCTCAAGTTTATAATTCATTCATTTATTTAAGAAATGTTTGTTGAGCAGCTATTATATAGCAGGGACCGGTCCAAGTGCTTTGGATACCATGATGAGCAAAGCCTTGTGGGCCTTTTGGGCTATGGGGGAGGCAGACAAACAGCCCCACAAGTAAGCCATGCAGTTACAGCTATGCTGAGAATGCCAGCTCCTACAGGTGACAGACAAATGATGCACGCAGGCCTAGAGAAGTCTCTGGGGAAAGGAAGCTTGAAGGGAGGGGACACCTTAGCAAAGGCCCTGGGGCAGGTACAAGGGCTGTGGGGTTGTAGCTGAGGGCAGGAAGTGAGAGTGGTATGAGATGTGGTTGGGGAGGAGGGTTGGGGCCATGTTTTAGGGTCATGTCTTGAACCTAGGAGCAGTGACACTTTCAAACTTGGGCTCATCCTGGCTGCAGTGTGGAAAATAGACTCAGACTAAAAACAGGAGAAATGAATGACAAACTCTTAAATAAACAACTGACTCCTTCACTAAGACTGAAAAGGCAAGCAGTGCCCCTGCCCTAGTCCCCTGCATATGTGTGTGTGTCGTGTGCCCAGCTCACTGTGCTCAGTGTGCACAGAGATGCAGGCGAGGGATGACCCCGTGCCACAGGGAGGGCTCATCATGCAGTCTCTCAGTTAAGACTGGGGCTGGGTCATGGCTGAGGAATGGCAGTGAGTGTGCCGATGTGCACACACATCTCCGCTGTTTGCTTTCCAACTGCGGGCTGCTGGAGTTTCTGATGACCCTATTTGGTTTCTGTGTCCTGCAATGTTCTGGTCTTGATCTCTGACGGCAGCAGAGGCTATCTATGGCGGATGAGTCAAGGCGGTGGGTAGTGACAACAGACCAACCTGTTCAGCACTGTTCTGTCCCCTTAGCCTCCTGTGAGTGACAGCTTAGAGGAGGTGTCTCCTGATGGTGGAGATAGGTCCCAGGGCAAGGGCACATGAGAGGATGCCCACCCCAAGTGTGTCTCCCCAGGTCCTCCTCCGCTCTACTAAGGACCAGCTCCAAGTTCTACACCCCCTTGTCTGTTCCCAAAGGGACTGGAGACAGACAAAAGGGCGATGCATTTTCTGTTATCAAGACACAAAATCCTTACACTTAATTAAAACGTGCCATGGCAACCAGTGAGGTGCGTGTAGCCTGGTGCAGAGTGGCTGTCACCCGCCAAAGGCAATACCCACATGCCATCCCTTTGTTCCTGCTCTGGGAGAGGTGACTGCACTTTGACTTTAGTGAGCGTGGCTTTTGTCTGTGGTGCAGCAGAAATACAGGGCCTCAGTGAGGCAGGTGCTGCAAAGCTGGGTAACCCCAGAGCAGTCTTGAGGGCCGGGTGGGGACACAGGTGTGATAAGAAACAGTTCCCACACTCTGGGTGCTGCTGGGGCAGATAGGTGCACAGCCAGATTGCTGTAAGACAGGGACATAAGGACTTCTGGTGCACGGGAGGCAAGGTGCTATGGAGCTTAGGCAAGGAGCTGGGGGTGGAATCAGGAAGGCTTCCTGGGGGAGGGGGTCATACGAGCAGGTGAGTGCCAAATGAATGGCAATGGGTTGTTAGGGAGGAAGGAAGGGAAGTTCCTGGCAGAAGGAGTAGCACAGTGGTGTGTGGAGGTGAGAGGACCATGGTGTGCGTGCAGCCTGAGCTCCCGGATGGTAAGGATCAGGAGGACGTCCTGGGGACTGCAGAGATTAGAGTGGGATCTTGCAGAGCCTGTGTGCTAGGCCGACAGGCATGGATGCTATGTGTGGGCAATGGGGAGCCACAGAAGTTTGCTAAGTGAGCCAGAGTCAGAGCAGAGGCTGCTGAGCAGGTGGCTGCCAGTGTGTGCTGGAGAAACTCATGGCTTGTCTGTCCCCTAACTTAGGCTCTGACCTTTGCTAGGGCCACAGAGGAGTCCTGAGGGAGAGAGTGGGGTAGCCTCAGCCCCCACTCCCACTAGAGAAGGCCACTGCAAAGTGCAAGCCCATTGGGTGACAAATCACTAGGGCCCGAGGAAGGGGGCAGCTCAGTTGGTTATTGTTACTGCTGTGTGACCTCAGGCAAGTCACTTAACCCCTCTGAGCTTGGATTTCTCATTTTTATTTTTTATTCTTATTTTATTTTTTTATAGAGACAGAGTCTGCTTTATCACCCCTGATAGAGTGCAGTGGTGTCACACAGCTCACAGCAACCTCCAACTCCTGGGTTTAAGCAATTCTCTTGCCTCAGCCTCCTGAGTAGCTGGAACTACAGGTGCCCGCTACAACGCCTGGCTATTTTTTGGTTGCAGTTTGGCCATAGCTGGGTTTGAACCTGCCACCCTTGGTATATGAGGCTGGCGCCCTACTCACTGAGCCACAGGCACTGCCTGATTTCTCATTTTTAACATGAGGAGAAAATCACTCAACAGTTGACCCCATCCACTGACTATGAGTAGAGACCATCAAATACAGATGGGATGGGTGAAAGAGAGTGTGCTGACCTGACCCACAGCTCTGGGCACTCACCAGGCCCTGCGCCGAGTAATTGTCAGGAAATCCCAAGCCAGTGGTGACAGCATTGGCTTCAGCAGAAGAGTCATTAGACTTGAGTTTAAGAGTCAGGAGTGTGAGGTCACTGCAGCTGTCTTAATACCTAAAATTAAAGTCATATGAAGGCTTTTAAGTTTCCCAAATGCTTCTTGGTTGTCTTAGAGTTGCTGAATGGAGAAGGGCAGGCTTCCGGGTTGTTTGTCTCATGACTCCTGGCCTAGACAGGGCCAGCAAACGCACAGCTGCTCGTGGCATGCTGGGCCCAAGGCAGGGAGCTCCGAACCTCAGCTGGGGGATTTCTTGGTTCCGAGGTAGACTGTTTCTCACTATCAGGGCTGATGCTTGGGTGGACTGAATTTCTAGAGTCTTTCAGAAGCTGTCAGTATAGAAGTTCTAGGGCCCCTTGGATGGTGATTCTTTAAGTCATTTATTTAGGACGAGGCTCCCTCCCTCACCCCATCCACTTTACTCTCTCTCTTCTCCAGGCCAGCTTGGAAAGGAGAAACTGATTTTCTTTAAGTAAATATGGGCTGCAGCATATGATTCAAAAGGTCTAAGGACTCTTGTGACTTCTCAATCCCCTTGTAAAGTTTAGGATTTTGGAACAGAATTGAAACACCTAAGGCAAGAAGCCTGAAAGGAAGAGAGATTCCTGCCGTTTCCTCCTGGCTCCCGCAGTGCCTGTGGCAATCTGCCGCTCGGGGAGCCCATACCACCAAGAGGGAAATAGTCCAATTCAGGACTGGTTAGAAATTGGGCTCACATGCCGGCCATTAGAGAACTTTATTCGTTGAGAAAATGAGAACTTTTTGTAGTTGCTAAAGAGAGCACCATTCTTAATCTGACCTCCCCTTAACAGTGGGAGATGGGCACTTTATCTGAAACTCAAGTGCCCAGAGTAGGGAGGCCAGCTGCGTCCTGTTCTCCTGTGGCCATGTGCCTATGCTGTGTTCTTGGTGTGCAGTCCCTGCAGCAAGTGCAAGGGTTAAGGCAGGGTCATGAGCGACTGCCTGGGGCTCTGATGGACAGATCTACTGCGGCAGGACAATGTGGAGGTGCATGAGGGTGCTCTAACTTGCGAGCAGCAGATGAAAAATGTTTCCACAAAGGCCGCAGGGAAATCTGTTGGTATTTGCCATTGCATTCTAATTATTTGGTGATCTGGATAAAATTGGGAAGTTCCTTTCACCTTCCATGAAATATCTCTTGGGATTTTGCTGGTCAGGTTTGGGATTTTGTTGCCCAAGGTTTCTAAGGAGTGCAGACCTGTTAGATTAAAAGGTAGTGGGATGAAGTTCAGGAGTGAAAGCTGAGAGACTGGAGTTCTGGGAATTGATCTGCTAATTTTTTGACTTTATTTGCTTATAAGATGAAACATGGACTCAAGATCAAGATTGTTTTCAGGTTCAAGTGTTGTAAGGCTGTACTGGTTTCCACTGCCTAGACTCCCACCAAGGGCAGGTTGGCCTTCTCTCCAGGCAGCCAGAGAGTGGCTGACAGTTAACCAGTCATTAACAGCATCCACCCACATATCCGCGGAGTGCTGTGCTGCAGTAGACTGTCAGCCCCAGCAGGGCTTGTTACTTGACAATTATGGAGCTGGGAAATGTGCTTTCAGACACCGTGTACATTGGCCCAAGCCACCGAGTGGTTTAGTACTTGTAGTGAATCACCTTTGCAGTCAAGATTTGAAAGATGCAGTTTTGCAGTAGCCCAGGAGAAAGCTCAGGTCTAGAAGGGAAGTAGAGGTTCAAGGGGTCCAGTGTGGTGGGGTGGGGCTGTTTAAAACAATTATTCAGGCCATGTGCAGTGGCTCACATAATCCTAGCACTCTGGGAGGCAGAGGCAGGTGGATTGGTTGAGCTTAGGAGTTGGAGGCCAAACTAAGCGGGAGTGAGACTTGTCTTTACTAAAAATACAAAAACTACCTGGGAGTCCTGGTGAACATCTATAGTGCCAGCTGCTTGGGAGCCTGAGGCAGGAAGATCGCTTGAGCCCAGGAGTTTGAGGTGAGGTTGCTGTGAGCTATGATGATGCCATGGCACTTTATCCAGGTCGACTGAGTTAAACTCTGTCTCAAAAAAAAAAAAAAATTATTCAAGCAGAGATACATATGCAAACAAAACAGAATTAGAAGAAAAATACAAGAGACTTTTACTTCCAATTCTGACATTCTGTGATAGACAGAAGGAAGTCAGCTTTAATTTGAATGTCTACCAAAAAGAACTGGGAGAATCACTTATAATAGGGGTAAATTTATTATGTCTACAGCAATGCTAAGTCATGGGGAGACAGTCACTCTCAGAACTGGCTGGAGCAAGTTTGGCTCTTTGCCTACAGTGCAAATCCCTCCCTATAATGAAAGGCCACTTTCAGCAGTTTTAGCCTATGTGGTAGGTGTGTAGGGTAGCTTATGGGTGACTTTCATTTGAATTTCTTGATTACAAAAGAGGTTGATAACCTTTTTATATGTTCATTGGCATTTGGATTTCTGCTTTGTAAAATGTCCATTCAGGTCTTTGCCTTTTAAAAAATACTGAATTGTCTGCATTTATCGTACTATTTCTGAGACTTCTTCATATATTCTGGATATGAGCCCTTTGTTTTATCTTTGTGAATATCTTCTGCTCTGTGGCTTCCATTTTCTCTCTTACTAGTGTGATAAGGGGTTTTTAATTTGAATGTAATCGATCCATTTTTATCAATCTTTTCCTATATAATTAATATTTTTTATCTTGTTTTATAATCGTTTCCCATAAAATTAGACTTTTTATTTTTATTATTTTTTTATTTTTAATTTTTTTTAGAGACAGAGTCTCACTTTGCTGCCCTCAGTAGAGTGTCATGGCGTCACAGCTCACAGCAACCTTCAGCTCTTGGGCTTAGGCGATTCTCTTGCCTCAGCCTCCTGAGTATCTGGGACTACAGACACCTGCCTCAGTGCTTGGTTGCATTTTGGCCAGGGCTTGGTTTGAACCTGCCACCCTCAGTATATGAGGCTGGCGCCCTACTCGTGAGCCACAGGTGCTGCCGAGAAGTTAGACTTTTATATTCTTTTGCCTTTTACATTGAGGTCTGCAATCTGCCTGAAGTTGCCTTTTGGATGTGGTGGGAGGCACAGTTCCAATTTGATTTTTTTTACCTGGGCATCAAATTGTCTTAGCTCTAGTTATTCTTTCCCATGGGTTTGCTTTGCCACCTTGATAACAAATCAGTTGTCCATATATGATGGATTTATCTCTTGGTTTATATTCTTTCCATTGGTCGCTGTCTCTTTTCATCTCTGTTAATAGTTTCATAATAGTTTAATTTTCTGTTCTTAATATCTGGCAAGACCAATCTTCCCACCTTGTTCTTAAGAAATTCTCAACTATTCTTGACTTTTGCTTTCCATATAAAACTTAGAATTACCTTTCACCTTACATAAAATATCTCTTGGGATTTTGCTGTGGGATTACCTTGAACCTGTAGGTTACTTTAGGGGCAAAAGTGATATCTTCGCTATCTTGACTTCTCCAGTCCATGAACGTGACATATCTTTCGTCTACCTAGGTCTTCTTTAATAGTTTAATAGTTTCGTTGTTGTATTAGTATGGTTTCCCCATGGAGGTCATAAATATCTTTTGGTAGATGTAAGTATTGGATATTTTTGATGCCATTGAAAACTGTATTATTTAACAGATTCTTTTCTGTTTAGGTTGTATATGTTTATTTTTTACATTGATTTTTTTAAAGAAATGTGGTAACCTTGCCAAACTCCTTTAATACTTTTTTAAGTGTCAAAAAAAATTTAATACGAATTATTAGTCACTAATAGCATAAAGGGAGTGAATTTTAAAAAAATTCTATGTAGTAAATATCACCGGTATTGAGGTCAGAAGATGTTTGGGAGGGTTTTGCCTTTTCCCCTTCAGTTTGTATTCTTTTTTTTTGTTGTTGTTGTTGAAACAAATGAAAAATTTTATTACATGAGTTAATATTTATGTCCAAGCACAAGGATAATAAAATATATTTTCCATGCAAAATAATATATACATCAAATAACATACAGTGGTAAAAATGCAGTGTGGGTTTCCTGTGTAGCAGACCCTGTGATACAAATGTACATGCAGGACGTGTATTTATTGGGCAGTGCTGTCTAGACAAGGACCAGGGAGAGTGGAAGAATGAAGCGGGATGGACAGAGCAAGAAGGTGAACTCTATCGGAGTCCCGACAAATATCTCAGTTGATCACTTGAGGAACCTCTGAAGTTGGGAAAGCCCCTCAAAGATGTCTGAATTGAAGCAATGGCCAGTTTTTGGATATCTGCAGCCCCACAAACATGAACCTTGAATGAGACGACTCTCTTTAGTCGGGGGCAATTTCCAGAGAAGAACTCAGCAGAGAGCAGCCAACTACCAATAGTCCCGGTAGCTGAGGGAAGGAGCGCTTCAGTCTTGAAAGGGTTGGGGGCTTTGTGAGAATCTGGGAAGCACATCAGAGCATTGACTACGGATGATCAAAAAGAACAATATGTATTTCATAATTTACAGCAAAGTTCTGCCACAATCCCAGATACAATTAAACTTGAAATTATGAAAGGTAAAATTCTAGCAAGAGGACAAAGAAACCACATGAAATGCCAGCTGCTGGAATTATGGAAACTTTTGATGGTAAGAGAGAAAAAACTATAATTTTAAGAGTTTATCTAAGGACTGTTTTTAGATTTTAAAATGTAAATGGTAGCATCATCCACAAATAGTGAGAGTCTTACATCTTCCTTTCAAATCCTTACACCATTTATTTGTCTTATTGCCCTGGCTAGAACCTTTAGTACAATCTCAAATAGGAGGAGTGATAGTGGGCATCATTGTCTAATTTGTGATCTTAAAAAGAGAAATCTCATCATTTCGTCATTAAGTGTTATGTTTGGTGATGATGTATGTTCGTTATTGGTTTAAGGAAACTTCTTTCTGGTGCTTGTTCATTACCTTTTCTTCCCCTCCATTATGAAGGATGATGTATTTTATCAAATGCTTCTTTTATGAAAAACAATTGCTTGATTACTTAACTTTTCATGTTTAATCTGTGAACATGGCAAAAAAAAATAGACTGATTTTCTAATGTTAAATCAACCTTGAATTCCTGGTATACATCCGACTTGATCATAATAAAGTATCCTTTTCATATGTTGCTAGATTTGGTGTGTTAATATGTTCTTTAGTATTTTTACATCTATTTGCATGAAAAATTGGGATCTAATTTTTTCATTGCACTGTTATTTATTAGGTTTTCATGTCAAAGTTATAGCAGCCTAATAAACCGGGAAGCATAGCAACTGTATTTTAGTTGTAAGCGTCTTACCAGGACACTGCTGTTTCCACTGGACACTATCACTGCTCCCACAGCATTTGGAGTCTAACTTTATCTTGTATTTCCTCATTTGTTCCAGATGCAGAGTTCCGTGTGGAGTGTCTGATTGGCTTCTCTTGTCTTTTGTGATTAAGAGAGGGTATATTGCTTTCCACCAAGACTGGTGGGAGCTGTAAGCTGGACAGTTTGTCTCCCCACCTCAGAAAAACCCCACGAACGTCCTCTAAAATAACCCTGCCTAGTTATTCTCACGTTCATTAAATGTTATGAACACTGAATAGGCCAAAGGAAAGAATGAAAGGAAATGTGTGGCTACCCAGATGCTGTTGTTCTGCATTTAAGATAACCTGGCATTCCTGGTGGTGTATTTGGGAGTTGGGTATTCTAAAGGGCTCTCGCTTGCCTGTAGGAGTCACTCTGTCTTAACTCAATATCACCCTCTCTCACCATCATCCTTAACACACATTAAAGCAACAGTGAGTTGTGAGGACTCAAGGAGGTAATAAATGTGAAAGCACCATGTGTAGTATCTATCACGTTGTACATGCTCGGTAAGTGCTTGTTTTGAATATAAAACTTGCTGAATATAAAACATCCAACACACAGTGGTTCTTAGGCGTCAGGGGAGGAGAGCAGGGGTGCTTGCCTTCCAGGTTGGCCGAGCAGTGGAGCCCTAACAGAAAATGGTGTCTTTCCTGTGCCTTGGCCACTGGACCTGGGACGCCCAGGACAGGTAAATCTTCTCTGATGGTCAGATTCTAACAGCTCCTAAGTTAAATTTGCATATAATGTGATCCCACCAGATTCTCTTTTTACTGCTAATTATTTAATGGTCTTAATTTGTCTTTAATTTTTTCTTTTCCAAAACATGAGAGGGCCTTATGTTTCCACTGTTCTTCCTGGGTAGGGAAGATTGATGATTTTTGGTTGCATTTGGGAATCTGTTTCCATCAGGGCCGTCCGTGTCCCTCCAGCCACACATCTGTGGAGGATGTTCCAGGCCATGCTCAAAGCTGGGCTCAGGCTTTCTGCTGCTCCTCATCCCCATCACTCCACACCGTAGCTAGTGATTCCCAGAAACTTGATATTTTTATGGGGGATCCTGGATTCTATTTCTGGTATGTATCTAGGAACTCAAGTCCAGAGTCTTTTAAAAGAACTGCATTATTATTTTTTTCTCTCTAGATTTCACTTCCATTTGCCCAGGATCCTCTGCCTCTCTGAGCCTCCTATGAAGCCCTGGAGATAGAGCTCTTTGCCTTTTGTTTCCACTGACAACTGGAAATCAGTGTCCACCAGGTGCACGGAGGTGTCAGTGTTCCACTGTTTTAGTCATTTATTAAGTGATGATTATCCCCCCATCCTAAAAGTTCAGGGGGCCGCCATGGTGTGCTCTGTTTTGGCGAAGCATCAGCATATCTCAACTCTCAGATTTTTGTCAGGTAACGTTGATGGTAGCCATCTCAAAACAAAACGATGGGGGCGTTTTTGCTCCTTTGTGAAGACCTAGTGTTCTGCTTATTCTCTCTTGCTTGCTCCCAGCATTGTAAAGATAGCGCGGTGCCTAGCACATAGGAGGTGTGCGATACGTGATTCTCAATGAACACCATCTGTTAAAAGTCTTTTTTCTTATTTTTAGAAGTTCATGCTCTTTATAGAAAGTTCAAATAATATACGAATTATTTGAAATAAAGTACAGATATCTCCTTGCCCTCAGCTTTAGTCCCATTCCTGAAGGGTTACTATTGTTAACAGTTTGGTGTATATTATTCTAGACTTTTTTTTTTTTTTTTTGGCTGGTGCTGGGTTTGAACCCGCCACCTCCAGTATTTGGGGCCACAGGCCACCCTATTATCCTAGACTTTAAAAATATAAATATAAGCTTCATGCACCTCTATATGTGAGCACAAGCAGACACTCACACCCACACACCCACATGAAGCATAGAATGACTTTTTTCCCCTCCCTGAAAATGGGATCATTCTATCAATAATGTTCTTCAGTTACTTTTTTTGATCCCTAATATATTATGGATATTTTTCCATTTCAGTTAATACACATCAATCTATTAATAGCCCTTTAATGGCTGTATGGTAATCTATATAGTCAATCCATTGTTTCGCTATAGCAAACAAGGCTGCAGCCAGCTTCTGCACAGGCGCCCTTGCCCAGACGTGTGAGTGAGCATCCCTGTGCATAGATCCCTGGAAGAAGATAGGCGCTTTTAATGAAAGCCCCCAGCGCAGCCCCACGCCTTACACGGCTGTTCCATAAATACTGGTTGATGACAATACTGGGCTGTGATATTAATTAGAACAGGAAAAGACCCAGTAGGGCAACAAATGCACATTCAGGGGGGCAAACTGGTTCTAAAAAAGGAAGATATAACACTTAATATTCTCGTCTGTGAAAAGAAAAACTACATTAAATGTAATAAATAGCCAGAAGCCTGTGTACTATCATGTAAAATATTCCCAGAGGAGTGTGAGCTTGACAGAATGCATAAAGATACTGCATTAAAGATAAAACAGAGGGAATATTTACCCAGCATAGTTACCTAGAAAATATACAATTTGATCTAGATAGAGGCTTTTACTGTATAAATTATTGTGGCCTCTACTTCAATCACAAACGGCCTTCAAGTTGGGCAATTGCCGTATAAAAAAAGGAGCAGAGAACAGTTTCCAATTGTCTGGAATGAGCTTCAAAAACAGGCAACTCAGTTCTGATGGAACAATTTAAACTGTCCGTCTCCTTATCTGATGTGGACATCATTTTTCAGAGGGGGCAACCAGCTCAAATTAAATAGTTTTGCTGCAGACAGTCTGTCTGTCTATTTTCCCCCTTTCCTTCAGCATGTAGGGTGCTGCAGGCCTCTGCTAATTTAGGAAGATTGGTCTGGGCAGTGGTAAAGTGAGATGAACTGAAACAACTTAACAGAGGAAAAAAATGCGAGATATTAAAAAAAGAATAGTGGATAGTCAGACACTGATTTGACACTGGAGACTATATTCCTACCTGGGTGATTGTCTCATAAACTCTTCTGAAACCCTGGGCCGTATTTGCAAATGATCATCACTGTGGACCAAGAGTTCAACAGGAAAAATAATGAGCTAAATCTATGAGTTGGCTTGAGCCAAATAGGGCTATCGCGCAGTTGTGAGAAGAGGTGAGAGAGCTCATTTTGATCGAATTGCCGAGGTGCAGGCACGGGCTGGTTATCCCATTGTCTCAGGTGCTCCACGCACCTCTGCACACTTGCCTGGTCCTCCTTCGGCCATTTGGCTGGGGCAGAGTGAGCTGCACGACACGAGGGGCCGCTCCTCCCACAGTGGCCGAGCAGTTGAGCCCCTTGGATGCTGGGGGTGCAAAGAACTGGGCAGATAATTTGAGAACTTGAGGAAATTCAGGGAAGGTTTCTTTTCTTTCTTTTCTTTTCTGCCTTCCTTCTTTTCTCGATTGGCTGCAGAATGCCACAGCTCAGAGTTTGCCCTAAAACTGTCTTTCCTCCCAGCATGCAAACGTAGACATATATGATTTTTAAAACCCTTGTATTTTGAAATAATTTCGACTTTATGAAAAAGAACTTCCATTACGTAGGTTCACCAGTTGGGACCGTTTGCCACATCTGCTTTATTTCTACAATTCCTCTTTCACTCATAGATACCGCAGTGCGTACCCCCTGAACACGGGGACATTCTTCCACCCTCTTCACGTGGAGCATTGCTGCAGGTGGCACTCTGCTCTCTAACTCTCAGTCCATATTCAAATCACTCCTTTCTCGCTGTCCTTTCCTGCAGGTGACCACCCTCTCTCCTCACCCTTCCCTTTGCTCTAGGATCAAATCAAACGTCGTACGTGGCACACACTGTCCTATAGTTCTAATCTCCTGTAATCTGGAGTGCCTCTTCATCTTTCCTTTGCCTTTCATGGCCTTGATATATTGTAGTTTAAAAATCTGTATAATTTTTGATGGTTGCATTATAATTTTTTAAAATTTTCGGTCCATGGTTGATTGAATCCGTGGACAAGGAACCCACGGTTACAGTGGGCTAGTAGTAGTTCCATAGGTTCCCGAGGTTCTGGTCATTATTTTTGGTCTATTTTCTCTGTAATCAGCTTGGATCATTTCTTTTTTTTTTTTTTTATGTAAGAAAATGGTTTTATTCCTAAGTTTTAGTTTCCATGCAGTTTACAAATACACTTTTATTCTGATAACATAGCTTTGCAACTGGCAAAGCAGTTGAACTAACACCCATAAATGCAGATGGGGAGACAATTAACATCCACTAATGTTTCTCTACATAAACTATTCTTTTATTGTCATTAAAAAAAATTGCAAACAGACTGCATAATATATGTGGGCAAAAGGCAATTAAGTGAATCTCCTGAAACACTAAATGTATAATAAACAGCATATTATCAACATTTACATGATTTACATCAAAATGATGACATCCTAAAACGTATTCCTTTTAAAAGATAGCTTTAACAATAAAATATTACATATCTTTTAATCCTCTGGTACAATACTTAATACACTGCAGGAAAATTAATTGTAGGTCTAGTCATCTGTTTAATTAAGAATCCTTTTCCATTAGCTTTTATTAATAAAGAATCACAATTGGGTGATAAACAGGCAAATTATTAATTACATAATTTGAGGTTTAGGATGAAAATTTGTAAAAATTAGTTTGATATACAGCAAAATTATACAGTACACCAAAACCAACTGTTTAATATTTTTACCAGTTTTGTCTTTAAATTCAAGATTCTTTTCTCTTCTTCTCTATTCTCTTGTTGAGTACACCCATTGAGTTTTTAATTTTGGTTAGTGTATATTTTTTGTTCTGACATTTCCATTCAGTTCATCTTTATAGCCTTTATGATACTTTGTATTTCTTTGCTGACCCTTTTCTATTGTTCTCTTTTTAAATTTTTTCTTAGTATGTTCTTAATTGCTCCTTGAAGTATTTTTTTCCTTTTTTTGTTTTATTAAATCATATCTGTGTACATTAATGCTATCATGGGGTACAGAGTGCTATTGCTATATACAATTTGAAATACTTTCATCCAACTGGTTAACATAGCCTTCATGTCATTTTCTTAGTTATTGTGTTCAGACATTTATATTCGACATTTAGAGAGATTCACATGTACTCTTATAGGATAAACCATAGGTGTGATCCCATCAATCATCCTCCCTCCACCTATCCTCCCCCTCCCCACCCTCTCCCCTTTAATCACACTATAATAAAGATATTTGTACCAGAATGTTCATTGCAGCCCAATTCATAATTGCTAGGTCATGGAAGAAGCCCAAGTGCCCATCGACCCAGGAATGGATCAATAAATTGTGGTATATGTATACCATGGAATACTATGCAGCCATAAAGAAAGATAGAGACTTTACCTCCTTCATGTTTACATGGATGGAGCTGGAAAATATTCTTCTTAGCAAAGTATCTCAATAATAGAAGAAAAAGTATCCAATGTACTCAGTCCTTGAAGTAGTTTTATGAGGCTACTTTAACATCCCTGTCAGACAACTCTAACAGCTACAGCGTTTGGGTATTGACATCTGTAATTTCTCATTTACTT
>CAUYQV010129934.1:0-70698 GCA_963574575.1 Galagoides demidoff
GATGGGCACTTGGGCTTCTTCCATGACCTGGCAATTATGAATTGGGCTGCAGTAAACATTCTGATACAAATATCTTCGTTGTAATGTGATTTTTGGTCATTTGGGAATATACCTGATAAAGGAATTGCAGGGTCAAACGGCAGGTCTATTTTTAGTTCTCTAAGTGTTCTCCAGATGTCTTACCAAAAGGAACATATTAGTTTACATTCCCATCAGCAGTATAGGAGTGTTCCCTTTTCTCCATATCCACGCCACCATCTCTGGTTTTGGGATTTAGTGATATGGGCTAATCTTACTGGAGTTAGATGATATCTCAAAGTAGTTTTGATTTGCATTTCTCTGATGATTAAGGATGGTGAGCATTTTTTCATATATCTGTAGGCCATGAGCTGATCTTCTCCAGAGAAATTTTTCTTCAAGTCTCTTGCCCACCCTGAGATGGGGTCACTCGTTTTCTTCTTGCTAATATGTTTAAGTTCTCTATAGATTCTGGTTATTAAACCATTGTCGGAGACATAACCTGCGAAAATCTTCTCCCATTCTGAGGGCTGTCTGCTTGCCTTACTTACTGTGTTCTTGGCTGTTCAGAAGCTCTTTAGTTTGATCAGGTCCCTATAGTGTATTTTTGATGTTGCTTCAATTGCCCAGGGTGGGGTGTCCTCTTCATAAAACGTTTTCCCAGGCTGATTTCTTCAAGTGTTTTCCCTACACTTTCTTCTAGTATTTTCATGGCTTCATGTCTTAAGTTTAAATCTTTAATCCAGTGAGAGTCTAACTTAGTTAATGGTGAAAGGTATGGGCCTAGTTTCAGTCTTTTACAGGTTGCCAGCCAGTTCGCCGAGCACCATTTGTTAAATACGGAATCTTTTCCCCACTCAATGTTTTTAATTGGCTTGTCAAAGATCAGGTAGTGGTAAATAGCTGGATTTATCTGTTGTTTGGTTGTCTATTCTGTTCCATACATCTACCTCTCTATTTTTGCGCCAGTACCGTGCTGTTTTGAACACTATGGATTTATACTATAGTGTGAGGTCTGGTAATGTGATTCCTCCTGCTTTGTTTTTTATTTCTGAGTAACGTCTTGGCTATTTGAGGTTCTTTCTGATTTCATGTAAAATGAAGTATTATTTTTTCAAGATCTTTAAAATATGACAGTGGAGCTTTAATGGAGATTGCATTAAAATTATATATTTGCCTTGGGTAGTATGGACATTTTAACAATGTTGGCAGTGCCCTTTCTGATTCACTCCAGCAAGTTTCAACCTCCTTGGCTTGTCAGGGTTGCTGGTGGGGTTTCATTTGTTTCCATCTATGCAGGTTTTATGGTTTTGGACTTTTGTGTATCTCAAAACTTTCATAATGACCTATAGAATATTATCCCCACAAATATCACCTTTATTGCCATCCTCTCTTTCCTGTCATAATTCCACACTAACCTATACAAAACCTCACTTATCCACAGTTTTCTCACTTCATATTTTTTCATGGTTTTGTCTTTCTTTGCTGTGTTGCACATAGATTTTTAAAGCTATATTTTCCAGTTTACTAAGTCTTTGTTTAGCTCTTCTCATCACCATTTAAATCTTTCCACCAAGGGTTTTGTTTTTTGTTTTATTATTATTATTATTATTGAGACAGAGTGTCACTATGTCACCCTCGGTAGAGTGCTGTGGCATCACAGCTCACAGCAACCTCAAACTCCTGGGCTTAAGCGATTCTCTTACCGCCTCCCAAGTAGCTGGGACTATAGGCACCTGTCACAATGCCCAGCTTTTTGTTCCTGTTGTTGTTGTAATTTTCATTGTTTTTGGCAGGCCCAGGCTGGATTTGAACCTACCAGCTCTGGTGTATGTGGCTGGCACCCTAGCCACTGAGCTGGAGGCACCAAGCCTGTACTATTATTAATTGTAATTCATTTTTATTTCAAAAAAGTTTTTTAGTGTTTTCCAAATCTCTTTTTGTAATTTTACTTTTCCTGTCCTTCATTCATATTTAAAATAATTTTTATGTCTTTAGACAAAATAAATGTTCATGTGATGCACAGGGTATGAATTCAGTCCAACAATGCCTGAGAGGAATGACTTATGGTTGTACATTCTTAGGGATTACGTCTCACCTCTATTGTGTGCCCTGGTAATATAAGGAAACTTTTCCTGGGTGAATGTTTGTTTCTACTTCACCCTTCCCCTGACTATGTTCTGCCATGTGTTTTTGATTTTGAATTAGAGGCGAGATAGTTCCCTATTAGATTTTTTTGCCTCAGACAGGTTTTCAACATTTTAATGACATTTTCCCATACTCTTATTTATCTTTTCATACCTACTTTAGACATAATTAAATCTACAAAGAATTTTTTTGTCATATTAATAGTCAAGGTAGAATTGATCACTTCAAATTTTATGTCAACAATAAACCCAATGCATAATTAAAACTGAACCTATGATATTTTTAAAACTTATTTTTCTACATATCTATTTCCCTAATAGTCTACAAGCTTCTTTAACTGAGAGGTTGTCTAATTTTTTGTGGCTATGGTTTTCAATACTGGAGGCAGAAATAACTTTGATTTTTGATTCACAAAGATTTTTCCATTAGCTTTTGTAGCATTCTCTCTTCTTTAGTACATGCAAATAATATTATCTTAATTTAAAAATGGCTTCTATTGTTTTACTAAAAACTAGGTTTAGATGCTCTCACACTAAGAGTAAGTGTCAATCAACATTTAATTTCTCAAGTTCCTATTACATGTCCAGCTCTAATGTTGGATGCTGGCATTACAGAAGTTAAGTTTATATATCAGACCTCAAAGATGTGAATTGAAATCAAGATTATTCTCTCTTTTCTTTCCTATACCCTGTTTTTCCCTGACACGTAGATAGAATCTAGGACAAGTCTGATGATTTATGCAGTCATGCTCAGATGATAAAAATTCTTCCTGTCACTTTTGATTACAAGTATAATCTCAGTTCAGGAAGAGTCGAAGTTTTAGACTTTGACTGAAACTTTCATGCTTTTCTCCTGGTTCACGTTTGTCAGCAATCGGAAAGGGGATTATGAATGCCTTCTTCCTTATTTCTCCAGCTAACTGTTTTTCGTTTTTCTTTTCCTTGCAGTTTTTGGTTGGGGCTGGGTTTGAACCCGCCACCTCTGGCATATGGAGCTGACGCCCTGCTCCTTTGAGCCACAGGCGCCACCCAGCTAACTGTTTTTATATCATTCTCATAACACCTGCCCAGATAAGAGAGAAGTGGTAAACCAAGAAAAGTCTTACAAGATTAGTGCTATTTGAATTCACATTGGTTTTCTCCTGTGGTAGATACTAAAAAATTACCCTTTTTCTTTCAGAGTGTTTTGTGGGCTTTGCTGAGATATCCTAGAATGGCTGGTCATCACGTACCCAGTGCACTTTATAGGATGTAAAACACTCTGTTGTACTGTTGGTCACTTACCTCTGGCTCCCTTATCATGACAGTCTACTTACACTCAAAGGGTCTCCGTGGAGAAGTCGGGGAGGTCCTCTAAGTCAGTAAAACTGTTGTGGGCAAGTTCTCTTTATTTTTCACATGGCTACATTTGATCTTTGGGAAGCACATTTTGGTTTTGTTTGCTTGCTTGTTTTTAGATAAAGTCCCTCTTATAATTGTGTCCCGTCCCCAAGAGTTGTGCCATTTTGAATGACCACCTGAAGAAATGAAATTACTCGTCTAAACACGATTCTCTATATGCTGTCACTTAAAACTTCATTCACATTATCGCCGTTTATATTTCCTATATGTGTGTTAGTTGATGGGAGGCCTCAAATGCCAGGGGACATGCATTAAATTCCCTGGTGACCTCACTGAAGCCTCCATTGCCTTGCTTAATGTAAAAAACCTAACCTCTCCACCTTTTTCTATTAAGATATGAATTGTTAATCAAGGAGTCCTTATTTGAAATATCAGTTTTACTTACACAGTCAGAAGATGGGTGATGGTCACAAAGCCATTTTTATCCACTTCCTATGCAAATTCAATATCGGTTGCTTACAATAGAAATAAGTATTTTAAACTATAAAAATATACAGCGTCTGTTATCTTAGGATCTCAGCTAAAACTGAGAACAAAATCCCATTTTAGTATCACTTTATGCCATGATGACTAGAAGCTTGCTATACTGGAGCCCACTGTAAGAAAAAGCAATTGATATACAGAAATAGGAAATAATATAATTCTTCTTTAATAGACACATGAACCATATTCACTGAGACTTTGAGAAAAGTGAGAGAATAACTGTCTGATTATTTAGATAAATTTTGAAAGGCAGGTGATATTCAAGGGATCCTTACTTAAAAGAGGAGAAGTTTGAAAGTTTGGTAGGAATAGAATAGCAAAAGATTATCCAATCAGAAGAAATTATATATTCAAAAGCAAGTGGTGAGAGAATAATGTTGTTTCAGGGGAAAAAGAAACAAGTTTTGGTGATGGGAAAAAGGGAGTAATGGAAATGATTCTAGTGAAATATTTTGGGCAAGATTTGAACGGTCTTATCTCAGGTTTTTAGGACCTGGGAAATTATAAGGCCTTTTTTTATTCTGGGGAGTAGTATGATGAGACTTGTAGGAAAGTAAACTCTTTCTCAAGATACTTTACATTAAAAAAAAAAAATGGTGCAAAGCAGAGAAGAAAAGGAAGACTATGTGCAGCTCCTCAAAGAAGTTGGTTGAACAGTTGGAGAATTTCTGAAGTTAAAGAATCTTTTATTATGGAATTAGCCCAGCATCAATCAAATACATTAATACATACACTTCTAAGAACTATTCATTTCCTTATAGAGAAATCAAATAGTAAGAAGCCCAAAACTTTCCTGATAGCCTCACGTTGAAGAAATTTGTAAGCGTGCAGAGGCTTCTTAGAACATGGTTACAATTGTTTCCCTGAAAGAATTTGAGAGTCCCAACTTGACAGGATGTTGCCGGGCACCAGTATAGGAGATTTATTCTACAACAGGACATATGCAGTAAAAGAAGGAGTCAAGGTTCGCTCTGAGAGTTTCACCTTTCAATTGCTTGTGCATATAAATCCAATCACAGGAAATAACCAAACATACTAAATTTATGTTTAATTTTAATTAAAAATATTGGTTTGGTTATATCTTCTGAAGTATTATATAATACATTAAGTCTGTCAGATACTATTTTATTGTCTGCCTGAATGTTGATCCCTGCAATTCAATTGCTAAATGTTCAGTAATTCATCATTCATAAGATTTACAATCGAACCCCACACTCACAACAGGATCCTGTCTCACTTATGGGAAGATTCTAGGAGTGAAAAGAAAAATCCTTTAGCAAAGAAGCCAGTGTTCAGTTTTACTGAATAAGACCTCTGATAGTTCACAAGTGATAGATATAATATGAATGGTCTTAATTACATTTTAACTTTTTCAGATAATGTCTGGGGTTCAGAAGGAGGATTTTTAAGGTGTACTTTAAAAAATAACTACATTTACAGCTTGAGGAAAAAATCTTTCTCTTTTTGATGAAAAGCTCTATTGTGATTTCTATTTCTAGCAACAGTGCTGACTATATATCCTAGCAGAAAACCTAGTGACAGCAAATACCTAGAAATGCAGTTTCTAAATGCATAGCTGACCTTGCAAGATGTTGAGGGAAATTGAAGCTGAAAACTAGTGTTAAGTGAGCCCTGGGATCACGGATTCCCTGAGAGCATTTACTCAGTTCAATAGCTAGAAGCTAGGGGTTTTAATTTTTGTGTGGACGGGCCTTTGGTCATGGGTAAGGTGATTACCTAGGAATAAGAATTTTGCCGAGATGAAGACCATTGAAAAGGTGCAACTTGAGGAAAGTGTAGATTTGAAAAAGTCTTCCCATAGGCCAGATCAGACAATAATGATATGCATCTATATCAGCCTGGATTCAAGGCAAAAGCACTGGAAAAGAAAAGTTGTGTTCGTCATTTATCAAATGATATTTCCACTTTCATAGAGACGTTCATCTGAGTTTATAATTTTTGAGTAGTTACTACGTGAAAGACCAATTTAAATGATGTTACAGTATTCTGAAGTGCCTGGCAGAGGGAAATTGTCCTTGGGAAAAGATCTGTCTGTGACTCACAGAGCAGCAAATGATTTGAACTAAAAGTGGACAGAATTGAAAGATAAATAGATAATCATGGTGAGAAATTATAGCACATCAATCTCATTGGTTGTCAGCACAAATGTACCCAAATTAATATGATAAGGAACATTTTATAAATCAGTAAAATACATGCAAGTTTATATGTATAAAACAATTTACTTTCAGAAAATAAACATTTTAATATGAGTCCTTATCCAAAGAAAATATAATAATAACAAGTTTAAAATAATTGAAAAGTTTAATAATAAAAATATGACATTAAAACTCATGGAATACAACTGAAAAAACAATTAGCAAAATCGTGTGTTAAATTTTGATCCCTAAATTGAAAAACAGAGAAACAATAAAGAGATTCAAAATGGGCAAAGTTTGGATCTTTGAAAGTAGCTATGAGTTAGTGAAAAATTGGATAGTTGAGACAAAGTGAGAGAAAATAAATCATTACTGAACTATATTAGAAATAAAAAAGCAAAAAATAACCACAGATAAATAAAATTATTAAGAATATACTGAAATGGTTTATGCAAATAAGTATAAAATGTTAGAAAGAGTCACTATTTCTAGAATAAATATGAGATCAAGAATGCAATAACTTAATTGAAAAGTTGAGAAGACCTATTGCTTTTAAATATATTTTATCAGTGTATTAAAATATGTAAGCATGTTCTCACTCAACAAAAATATTTCAGGTAAAGATGAGTATAAGAGTATTTATAAAGTAACAATCATCTCATATACATGTTTTACAAAGTAACAAGGAATCATCTCTCATGTAAATAGTATCTTATGTAAAATATATTACATCTGTCTCATATATGTAATTACGGTATACATATATATTATTTTATAGAATGTATCCATCTTATATTATAGAAATTAGAAAATAAAATTAATTAGAAAGGAAATTAACTTTTGAGGTTAGTATAGTATAAACTTGATTTAGTACAGCACAATAAAAAGAACAGAAAATCTCCAATACACTCTACATAAACGTATATAGATGCAGTTTCCAAATAAAATATTTACAAATAAAATAGCATATTTATAATATATATAAAATACAACATGTAACATTTTTATTTAAGCAACTAATGCAAGGGGAATTTAACTTTAGAAAACATAATTTATCATTAAAATTAAAATGCATATAATTATTTTAGCTTTTTAAAAAAATACCACATATAAATCACTATAATATCTATTCATGATAAAATCACTTAGGAAACCAGGAGTAGTATAGAAATTCTTTCTTTGAGAAAAAGTATCATATATTTACAATTAGTCTCACATTTGATAATAATGTACATTAAAGGCACTGTTAAAAATCTGGAAATAATATATTTGCTCATATCATATGTATTTACCCTTATACAGGACATCACAGTTAGTATATTAAGATAAGAACAATAAGCAGTAAGAATGCAAAAAGAAAAAGTAAAACTGAGTTTAATCGTTATAACTTTTATACTATTGAAAAAATATTGAAAACTACATTGAAAACTCAGAAACACCAAAGAAAATTATCTAATTTTTTAAAGAATTAAAGAGTGCTGTATGAAAAACATATAACAAAAATTACATACCTGTAAGATAGCAAAAGTGCCTAAAAACAAAATTTAGAAATTAGTACCAGTAAAATTACCTATATTCATTTTAATAGGTGAAATTCTCTCTACTAAAAAAATGACTGAAATTACATGCCTTCTATTTAAAAAAATGTTTTTATTTCAAATTAATATGAGGGTGCACCTTATTAGGATACATTGTTTACATTTATAAGGCAAAGTCCAAGCTGTAACTGAGTCCTTCACCTAGAGAGTGTGCCACAAACCCATACATTGTAAGCATTAGGAACTTACAGAAGCCTCTATCCATTCCTCGATTCTTGAATTTAATTGTGTTTGTCTCTCACGTAGACCTGTATTTGTTCACTAGTTTTGAGTTGTCAACATAGCATTGAGGTATAGGATTCTTGCTTTTCCATTCTTATGATACTTAGAGAATGTTCTCCAAATCCTTCCAGTTTACACAAAAGATGCAAAGTGTCTATCTTTCTTTTCTAATGACTGAATAACATTCCATGGTATACACATTCCACAGTTTATTCATCTTTTTATAGCTTGATGGGCACTTGTATTGTTTCCACATCTTTGTGATTATGAATTGAGCTATTATATTATGAATTGAGCTACTATAAACATGGGAGTGCAATGTTCTTGTGCTAAGATGGTTTTTATTCTTCTAGTTAAATACCTAATTAAGAGATTGTGGGATCAAAGGGAATGTCTACTTCTAGTTCTTTGAGGATTCTCCATACTTCCTTCCAAAAAGACAGCATTAGTTTGCAGTCCAATCAACAGTGGATGGTGTTCCCCTCTCTCCACACCCACTCCAGAATCTGTGACTGTGGGATCATTGGATGTGAGCTATTTTCACTGGTGTTGGGTGATATCTCAAAGTGGCTTTGATCTGCATTTTTCGGATGATTAGGGACAATGAACATTTTTGTGTGTGCTTGTTGTCCATTTATGTGTCCTTTGGGAAAAAATTATGTTCATGTCTCTTGCCCAGTGATGAATTGAGTTGTTTGCTTTTTTGTTGCTATAGTTGATTTGCTTGAGTTCTTTGTAGGTTCTGGTATTAGGCATTTATCAGATTTGTAACACGGGAATATCTTCTCCCATTCTGAAGGCTGTTTGCTTTGTTGATTATCATTAATTATACAGAAGCTTTTAAAAGAAGCTTTTAAAATTGATCAGGTCCCATTTGTATGTTTTTATTGGTGGTGAAATTGCCATTGGGGTCGTCTTCATAAATCCTTTCCCTAGGCTGCTATCATTACGAGTTTTCTCCAGACTTTCAGAGTTTTTATCTGACCATTCTAGGGCTTCTTTGTCATGGTATTTCATCTTGGCTGCTGATAATCTTTCCTTGGGATCCTGATTCACTGTTGCTGAAATTCCTTATTTGTACTTATTGTGGAAAACAATCAGACTAGAGTTATAGACTTTAATTAGTTATTTAGACTTTGACCCATCTAATTAGACTTAATCAGTTTTATTAGATTTTAATTTCAACATGAAAAAGTCTTGGCTATGCCACCATGAACATTTGATCCCTGCTGATCTAGGAACACGTGAAGAATCCTGTCCTCTTCAGAAAGCTACTGTAATTGTGAACATAAGTGTCAAAAAACCAATTATTTTAGCATTATGTCAATTGAAGAAAGATATAAATGAAGAGGGAAGTATTTAGTCATGAAAACTGATAAAGCTTGTGTGGAGATAGATGATTCTGTAGTGTTCTGAATGGGAACTGTTCCCATGCCTGACCTCAGCTCTATTTTCTTGGTAGTCCAACCTCGATGGGGTGGGTTATGGAAACTGATAATCTTGTTGCTGGTACCAGATGGGCTCATTTGCTGTACAAGTTCTAGTTGTGTTCTCAGTAACAAGTGAATAACGGGGGCCAATAGTTCTGCTAGAGTGGTAGTGATCCTGGCAGACTAGCAATGATTTCACAGGGAAGACTGAAAGGTTAGGGACACCTGGGGGGCTTGTTCAGTTGCTCACATCTCTCTGGTTGACAAGGGCTGTGCACATGCAAAGAAAACACTGCAGTAGGTCCCTAACACATCCCTGGCCGATAGAATCAGCATCACTTCACATACACGTAAACACACACTCAGGTACACACACACACACACACACACATGGAATGAGACTACTTGGCAAAAACTGAAAGTAAGGGGAAGATGTAGAAATGACCTGAAGTTTGAACATACTTTGTGGGACACACAGAGATCCGTCTTCAGAGAGAAGAATCCCTATTCCCTTATTGATTTGAGTGGCCAGTTTGTGATTTAACACCTGTTATGCAAACACAGGGGCAACAATTAGAAAGCCAGGCTTACTAATAAGGACAAGGAATCAAAATGAGCAAAAGTTTCACACAGAAGCATATCAGAGTCAAGCTAATGAAATCCAAAGAGAAAAAGCAAATCTTGAAAGCAGTAAGAGAAAAATAACTCGTCACATAATTAGTGGTTGACTTCCCTAGTAGAAAAAAAATACACGTTCAAAGGCAATGGAAAGACATTTTAAAATTCTGAATAAAAAATATATCTGTCAGCCAGGAATTATCTATATATCTATTTTTAAAATATGAAGGTAACACAGTGCTATGTTCAGATACACTGAGAAAATTTATTTAACTTCTTATAAGAAACACTAGAGTGTGTTTTTCTGATTAAAAGAAAATGACCTCAGACAAGAACTTGAACCCATAGATAGAAATGAAAACATCAGATATAGCAAATTTAGGGCAAGTTTAAAAGAGAAAAAAAAAGAGTAAATACACGCATTTCTTATTCATTAACTCATTTACAAGTTTCTATAAAGCAATGAGTATAATGCTCCATTGTAGGGTTCATAACTTATGCAGACATAATGTATATGAATGAAGTCTAAAGGGGAGGGAGAAAAGGAAAACATATTGGAACAAAGTTTCTATGTTTTGCTAGAAGTGGGTCAATAGTATTATGAAGTACAGTATAATAAGTTAAGATCTTTTTTTTCCTTTTTTACCTCTCAAACAAACAAAAACTAAGAAAATGACTTTTAAAATGGATTACAAAGCAAAGCTGCAGATGCTGGTGTGGATGTGGAGAGAAAGGAACACTTCTACACTGCTGGTAGAATTATTAACTGATACAGTGCTTTTGGAAAGAAGTATGAAGAATACTCAAAGAATTAAAAATAGAGCTTTCATGATCTCACAATTTCATTACTAAGTATCCACCCAGAAAAAAAAAATCATTTTACAATAAGGGCATTTTCACTTGAATGTTTATCACAGCTCAATTCACAATAACCAAGATTTAGAATGAACCCAAGTGCCCATCAACCCGTCAATGGATTAATAAACTATGGTATCTGTATACCATGGAATACTATTCAGCCATAAATGATGGAGACTTTACCTCTTTTGTATTTAACCAGATGGAGTTAAAGAACATTCTTCGCAGTAAAGTATCACAAGAATGAAAAAGCAAGTATCCAATATACTCAGTATAAATATAATACCAATAGATAAACAACTACACACCCACATGAGAAAAAATCACAAATTCAACTGGGTGGGAGGCAGTGTGAGAGCTGGGAGAGAAGGGAGGAAGGGGGCATTGGAAAGCTCTCACCTAGTGGGCACAGTGTAAGGTATATGGCACATCCCTTGGGTGAAGGGCTCAACTACAACGTGGACTCTACCTAATAAATGCAAATAATGTTACCTAATTACTTGTATCCTCATATTAGTCTAAAATTTAAAAAAAAACCAGAATAAATAAAATAGTGGACTAAAAATATTTTTCATCCAAAATACGACATTAAAAGAGGAAGGGAGGAACAGAAAAGGTATCGATAAAATAGAAAGGAAAGATCAAGATGATGGCCTAACATTTGACTAAAACAATGATATAATTAAGAGCCAACAGACTGAACACTTAAATACCAGAGCTAAAACACTACAATTGCGATAAGAAGACAAAAGAGGAAACTTTTGTGGCCCTGGGATGGGTAAAGTTTCCTTAGATATACCACTAAATGCAGGAACTCTAAGAGGAAAAAAAAAATGAATACATTAGACTTGATCATATAAGCTAAAACTTTTTTATACTTCAAAAGACACAACATTAAGTATTAAAAAAGAAAAAAAAACACAAGCTACCAACTGGGAGGATATATCTGTAAATAATATTCAGAGAACAGACCTCAGTTGAACCCCAGTGGTTTCTCCTGGTGCCTTTGTTTTTGTTTCATCTCTTGCCATTCTGTGTAGGCAGGCCCTTTGATTCACTCGTAACTCAGAATATGGCAAAAGTGCCTCCTAGAGAGAGATTTTCCTTACTAGTTTGATGCCCATGTGTCAAGCAACTATGACCCTCCTCTAGGACCTGAGGTCAGCTGCCAGAATAAAGCTAGAACCCTAAAGTCATATAGCAAATAAATGAATTTTTCAACAACCTGAATAAACTTGGAAACAGATCCTTCCATAACTGACCCTTCATACAAACATGCTGCCCTGAGAAGACTTTAACTCCAGCCTCTTGAGGCCCTGAACAGAGGACTGAGATAAGCCATGTCTGCACTTCCGACATAGAAATTGTGAGATAATAAATGTGTGTGGTGTTGTATGCCACTAAATTTATGATAATTTGTCATGTGGTAATCTAACAAATAAACCACATAGCTTATAAAATATGTAAAAATAGATCCAGGTTCTAAAAACATTTTTGAAATCAATACCAAGGAGTCAAATTATTCTAACAAAAAATGAGCAAAATAATTCAATAGACATTTAGCTAAAGAATATATGGAAGTGGTCGGTAAGCACATGAGAGAATCTGCACCATCGTTACTCTTTGGGGGGCTGCAAATCAAAAGCACAACAAAATGGCACTGCCTGCTAGAAGGGCTTCTATGAGGGAGACACTGTTGTCATTACCAGACATTTTGAGAAATGAGGAAAACAAAACGATGCTTAGAGAAGTTAAGCAATTTTCCCTCAATTAAAAACCAGTTAAGTGGCAAACTGAATTTGAATGAAGGCAATCAGCTTTGAGATCTTAGTTTCTTATCCTTAATACAGCCTCTCTATTGCATGCGTCTGATAGACTATACATGGGCATGATGAATAGAAGCTATCAGAACTAAACTGGAACATATTTATTTGCTTTTAAAGCCTGTGGTATTTTCTTCACAACATACAGCTTCACTGTCTAGGATAATATTTCTGCTGGGGGCTGTGGAGGCAGAGGAGGTGGGGTGGGGCCCCGGCACATGCAATGCTTTCTTTTTCTTATATATCTTTAGATGTCACTGAGGAAACTCAACGATACCGGAGGATAGATTAGAACAATTGTTACAGTGACTTCACAATCCAAGTGATGCAATTAACAAAAAAAGTTTTTGTTTTTTTTTTTAAATCCCTGTTAAACTGAATACAGAAAAAATTATGTCCTTTGCCATCTTCTAAGTTTCTCTGAAACAACCACTTTTTCTCCCCCCTGGTTCATGATGATGACTTACAGGGCTAGAGTCGGTTTAGGCACTTTGACTCTGCAAAATCTAGAATTGCCTCTGCATTAGCCTTGATGACTCCAAATTACTAGCCTCCTAGATCCAAAATATCTCTGCAGTTAAAGCTTTTCCCTTTGAGGTAGTCATCTCATACTCTAAAGCATGATCATTCCCATTTCTGTATTCTATTTCACTTTTCTGAAGAACATAATCTCAGAGTAGTGCAACATTTGTTTTAAAGCAAGTATTAATTATAATGATCCCACAAAAGTAATTAAATAATTTGGTAAGAAGGGCTTTTTCTTTCTCTGATTTAGTAAACTTCTCTGAACTATCCAGGCACAATCACACAATTGAAGTACGAAGTCCTTACTTTGCTGGAAGTTTTAAAACCAATTAGAAACTTATGATAGAGAAATGAATAAATTGGTTCATTTAAAGGATTGAAAAAAATGTCTTAAGGAAAGAATTAGATTGAAAAATACTTTGAAATCTATTAAGAAAATGTTAACATTAAAAAAGAATTATTTCAATTAGGAAGTCTTTCAAAATTGTTTTAACTAAATTTTTATTGCAATAAAATTAAGAGATAAGACAAAACATCTCATCTACTTGGCCTGCCCTTTCTTCGCAAGGTGGTCCTTGAGATACCTCAATGTAACTCTAGGGCTCCAGTTCTAAAACGAATGAAATAATCCACTAAAAACCTCAGAAAAATTGCCTCTAGAATCAAAATAGGAGCCACCAGAAACAAGGCAACATCAGGAGAATTTGATCATAAAAAGGTTTTCCATGAAATTAAGGAAAAGGATACAAGAATATACTCTGATTTAATGCTCATTGACTTATAACCAATCAGTAAACAACTTATATCTACAATAATGGGGTAAATAAATAAAAAACATTATCCTTCTAACTTGCCTCCCTACCCCCATCCTTTTCTAAACCTCTTTCACATTCCTCCTTAAGTCCCAGCTGTGGGCAATCTGGCTGTGCCCTAATAATAGCCATAGGATAAGCCCTATTAAGGGAAAATTATGGGAGTGGGAAGTTGACCTTGGTTTAAGGACCATTGGATTATAATCTAAACCAAGAAAGGCAAACTTTCTGCATAAAGAGCTAGATAATTTTTTTAAAGAATTATAAATAGATTTGGGGAGTATAAATACTTTTGTTACATAAATTTGGCTTTAGCGTGCGTGCCTGTCACCAGAATAGCGTGTTCTTTATTCTCTTTTTCTCCTCCTCTCTTTCCCATGTGTATCATCGAGAAGGCGTATTTTCTGTGTAAGTACAACAGCCTTTGTGGAAATTACAGGTTTATTTTAATTCCCTTTATTGGAAAAGTTCAAGTATAGAATTGATCTGGCCTGTACTGTTGCATACTATACATTACTCCAATATACACGACTTAATAGCCCTCAGGAAAAAGTACTTTGGAATATTAATATTTGCAACAATTTAAAAACAATGGTCCTACTGACATAGATGTTAAGTTTTCATTCCCTAAAGAAGTTTCAATCACTATTTTCTTAGTCTCTCATAATAATCTCAGTTTTACACAAATACATGCCTGAAATAAGAAATAATTGCTATCGATATAAAGCCAAACAGTAACTGTAATGCTTTTTACTTTTTATGAAATAGTAAAATTAAAGGCATAGTTAAAGAAAACTCCTTAGATTTCTTCTACTTATGCACTTAAGTGTTTATCTACTAGTTTCAACTTAGTATTGAGCACACATGGTGTTTAGTTTTCCATTCTTGAGACTTAGAAGAATGGTCTCCAGTTCCATCCATGAGGTATCACCTTGCTCATGTTAGAATATCTTCATTGAAAAGTCCAAAACTAAGAGATGTTAGTGTAGATACACAGGGAAAGGAACACCTGGGCATTGCTGGTGGGTCTATACATAGTACAGCCTCTATGGAAAACAGTACAGAGATTTCTCAAAGAACTAAAAGTAGACCTACCATTTGATCTGGCAATCCCATTACAGGTTATCTACCCAAAGAAAAAGAGGTCATTTTATCAAAAAGCCAGCTGGACTCAAATGTTTTTTGCAGCACTATTCACAATTGAAAGATAAGGAATCAACCCAAGTGGCCATCAGTTCATGAGTTGATTTACAAAATTTGGCTATGGAGTACCATTCAGCCATAAAAAGAAATGAATTGATGACTTCTGCAGCAATTTGGATGGAACTGAATACAACTATTCTAAGTGAAGTATCTCAAGAATGGAAAAGTAAATGCAACCTGCGGTCTCTAATAATCTGGAAGTAATTGATGGCGACACATGGGCATAGAAAGAAGTAAAAATAGTCGAAAATCAAGAAGGGCTGGGGAAGGGGAAAAACACTACCTTGTAGGTATAGTGAGCTATATTGGGGTGAGGGGCACACTCATGGGTTGACTAACGCATTCTGAAAGCTATTAGTGTGACAAAAACAGTTGTACCTCTATAATATTTAGAAATGTTAAGAAGTGGCCCATTTTAGGTATCCTTCATACATTTTCTACCTTAGACCCAGGCCTTGCAGTTTGCGAGCCTGAGGCAGGAGTATCACTTGAGGCCAGGAGTTTGAGACCTGCCTGGATCACCTAGAAATACCTTGTCTCTTAAAAAAAGAAAGAAAGAAAAAGAAAAACTTAGCCAGACATTGTAGCGGATGCCTGTACTCTTAGTAACTCAGGGGGCTGAGGCCAGTCAGTGCATTGCTTGAGCTCGAGTTTGACCTGTGATTATGACACTGCACACCAGCATGGGCAATAGAATAAGACCCTTCCTCTAAAATAAAATGAATAAGAATAATTTCTCCACCCTTGAAAATAAATAGATGACTTAATAAAAGTTCAAGATGATTTATATGAGGAAGTGAATTTTACATTTTTTTTTAAGGCAAAGATATGCCATACCCTCACAGAAAAAGAAGCATCGTAGTCTTCCAAAAGCAAGAAAGATGTAGTGTATTTTTGTTACCTGGCAACTCTGTATCTATTACTTTCAGAATTAAAATGAAGCGATGCCTAAATTGGTTTATGAGTTAAGTTGTTGTTATCTTTAAATGCCTCAGTGCTTCTTAGCTTATGTCATGTTGTTCACAAACGGTATTTTTCCTCCCTTTGAAAGATGCCGGATAGGAATAAAAATATGCACATGCAGTACAAAGTACATGAGAAATTCACTTAAATTTTACCTCTGAAGCATCTAGAAAACAATGATTATATTTGAAGGTGTTGAATTCCATAGAAATAAAGGTTTTCCTGAGATTACATAAAGTGATACAGAGTTTATTATGCCATTGGAATCTAAAAATGTATAAGATATATGGAACAGTTTCAAAATAATTTCTAACTTATCTGATGCCCACGGTGGGGGGTGACGATAGGGTCTATTAGCAGATGAGGTAGGAAATTATTTCATGTAAAGATAGAATCTCAGAACTACCACTCCACAGATATTTAAATCCCCTTGGACACCAATGCTGAATGTCTAGTTTCTGAACATGTTCAGACATAAGTAACTTCATCTCATAAAGTTACCTATTCCATTATTGGAAATTTCTGAAAACTACAAAGTACTTCTCTATATTAAATAGTGATTTACTTCCATTAGCTTTGAATTGCTACACCTGTCACATACAAAACAATAGAAATAGGTGACTTTTGACATACTCTAGTAGCAATTCCATTTTCAGAAAGTTTTGTAAATTATAAAGTATACTCTGTATTAAGTTGAAACTTAACTTTATAAAACATACAGTTTCTAGTCCATTCTAGAACATACAGTTCCTAGTCCAACAACGCTTTACATATTTGAGGTCCCAGGGAAGCAGGGGGAGAGAGAGAGAGAGAGAGAGAGAGAGATTAGAGGAAGCAAAGAGAATGTTGACAGGCACGAGAAAATGGAGTGTTTTCTGCATCCTGAAACCCTGCTTTGTCTACTCCACCCACAGCAGCTCTGCATTTACCTCTTTTCTAAATTAGCCTTCCACATTACATTTCAATTTTATTAAAAACATTAAAAGTCAATATTTTGTATGATGACTCTAACAGTTCCACCTGAGAGATTTAATTCTGTGATGTATTGGTAGTAATGTTCCCCACAAATATGAGAAAGCAGCCACTTCAAAATAGGGACCTCAGATTTGGATTAGAAGCAGCCACTTCAGACCTCAGGGACCTCAGATTTGGATTAATGTCAGCTACTTGGTGGGGATTTTAGATTTCCTTCAGTTTCCTTCCAAATAATGTTAGAGTTTCTCAGAAGTTTCCCACTGGTTCTAGAAGTGGTTCTTCCTTCAGTATGTGAAGTACTAGTAATTGTCTTCTGCAGGCTACTCTAGGACATGAGGCTTTTCTATCATTGCCCACCAAGGACAATTCTAGCACTGCCCATGACTGTCAACCAACTGTTTTGTTTCTGCTGCTGAGTCTTCTGATGTCTAAGACCAAGTTGCCAGTGCTGAGGTCCAAGACATTGATGCCTCACCTAAGGGCAGCAATGCCATGAACAGTGCATTTAGCTTTCCTCTTTCTGTGTCTTCAGCATCACCAACCATCCCATCACTGCCTTTGCCCAGACAGCAGCCCAAGGATGGCTTAATTAATATGTCCATTCCCAATGCTGTGTCTTTCACTATCAGTGTTAAGATACCATGATGCTATCAGTATCATTGAAAACATTTTTAGAGCTTAACAAATATAAATTTCTATCAACTTACATTGTATTGATCAAAATATCTCATTTTTGACCATTTGTTAAACTTTACACACTTTTTCTAAATTTTTGTGCAAGTCCACTTTAAGAATGCCTCCTGCCTAACGTAATAGCTAGTAGAACATTCCCAGGTCCCTTGACCAAAGTCAGATGCTTGATATGGACTTTGCAGTTTGCACACATTTCCATGGGATGTTTGTTAGGAGGAGAGGGGCAAAAAGTGACTGCACAGAAACCACGTTCATGAGTGGGCCTGGTAGAGAGACAGCTAGAGTGCAAGTGAAGACAGGACCAAAGTCGTCGTATTACTAACATGCTATACTCATGGCTGGTCATTCCTTTACCCAGTAGCACCTGGAGTAGATTGTATCTTAGGATGTACACGACGTGTGATTTGAACCATTTTCTTGAGTTTGTAGGTGCCTACCCAAATTTTCTGTCACTGCAGTTTTGATGAACCCCCTGAATACTGTAATGAATTTATGCTTTACTTAGAATAACTATAGTGAATTATGTCCTGACAGATATAGTCATCATCCTAAACATTTGAGTAGAGAGCTAAATAAGAGCGATTGAGTTAAGACTGAAAATATGCAAAAGGCAAACTGTTTACAAGTTCAAGACAAAATTCACGCTAGACCATAGTGCTCTAAAAGTGAAAATAGTTTATACTTGTTATAATTAAAATTATGATTAAAATTGATAATGATGAACACAAACCTTTAGGAAAATTTCTTTTCTTCTAGGTTACAAAGAAAGTGTAGTTTTATATTTAGGATAAGAGAACATGTTTAGAGTAGGTAGGCTGCCACTTATTTCCTTATTTTTTAGCTTCTTTATTTGAAAAAAGAAGATGATACAAGATTGTTGGAAATAACTAACAAGATAATTGTCTTAGAAATGTTTTCAAATGTTTATCTCCAATTAAGTGTCAGTAGGTATTATTTCTTTTATACTCAGAATAAATTACCAAAAAAAAAAAAAATCAATATAGTTAAGAAAGAAAGCCCGAGGAAATGCAACAACTTTTATTTAGTATGCAGTGAATATTTACTCCTTGATTACTATGGTCTTCTTAACAATGCCATGGGTGTTATGTTTACTTTGGCATACTTTATATGACTTTGGTGACAAAAAAAAAGAAGAGTAAAAATTATAGATGAAAACTATTTGCTGAAAACTTTTATCTGGCTAGAATTAAAGTACACCATTTTTATTGGTCCTCAGAAATAGAATGGTTAATGCTGACATGGCATTGCTTCCCCAAAGCGCGTTTTTATCATAACAAATGTAAAACTGATACTTAGCAGTCTCTGTTTTTATGTTGAGTAGAGTAATAGTGAAAGTGTTGAGTTAAAATACAGTATATCTAAGCAGAATACAATTTAACATCCTCGCAAACTTTATTCTTCATGCAGTTTAAGTGCATTTAAGAAACAGCTCAGATTAAACTATAATTTATCTTTTCATTGATGATGGTGATGATAATGTAATTTGACTATAAACTGCATTTTACAAAGCGAAGAAGAACCTGCCCTATGACTTATAGTAACAATCACACCCCCCTCTACACACAACGTAAATTTATATATTTATTTATACAAAGAGAGAGAGAGAAAGAAGGTACATACACCATTGACTGAAAAGCAGAAATCCAAAGGGCTCGGGATCAAGTCTTTTCTTCAAAATTCACTTTTTAGTATGAAACCCTGAGATAAAAAATCACTAGAACATTTGTAGTTCTTTTTCAAAAAAATCACACTAATTTTAAGTGTTCCACATTTTGCAGAAGAAATATTAATGAATTTGATTATAGATTACTGCCACAGATCTTTCTGGTGGTTTTTCCCTTATATAGTACACGTACTTTGTTTTCTGTTTAAAAATCAAAAATTCTGAATTCCAAAGCATACCATCTCTCAGAGAATTTGGGTGAGGAATTATCAACTTATATTTTTAACCTTACAATCCACAGACTGGAGGGATTATTTTCCTTAATAAAGGGCATACATGGTGTATGACAAACGAGATGGTCCTCAGCTTATCAACAAGTTATGTCCAGATAAGCCCATTGAAAGTAGAAAATATTGCAAGTGGAAGATGCATGTAGCACACCTAACCTGCCATACGTGATAGCTTCTCCTGGCCTACTTAAAATGTGCTCGGAACATTTACCTTAGCTGGCATTGGGCAAAGACATCAGGCAATCGAGAACATTGTAGAGTATCAGTTGTTTACCCTCATGATGGCACGGCTGACAGCCGGAGCGTATGGTACTACATTTCACTACTATCAACCTTCAAAGTTATGGTTTCTACTAAATGTGTGTTGCTTTTGCACCATTATAAAGTCAAAAACTCCTAAATCAAACCATCCTAAATTAGAGACTGTACGTATAAAATCATTCAAAGGCTCTGAAATAAAAATATATTGGTACAAATAACTGAGAAGATGAAAAGTAGCGTGGTGTTTACCAGGGTTTAATCATAGTTTCTTTAAAGCTTCCTTCTTAAAGCTAGGAATTTCTGGACTCTGACCCTTTCCAGTGCCTTCTCAGGCTGGCTATCAGAAGAACAACAGATAGCAGCATAGTAATAGGGCCCATTCTGCACAGACTGGTAGCACTATCACCCCACCTACTAGCCAACCCCCATGTTAAGCAAGTGTCCTGAGTTTCATTTTGGATTGATCAGTTTTGGTCATAAACTTTGATAGGATATAAAATGCAGTGATTGGATAGGCCTCTCTCTCATGGATTCCATCCCTGAAAAGATGGTGGGGCTAGTTTCCAAGAACCTGCAAGTTAATATCATTGATTATTAGAATGTGACAAGAGAAAAAATGGTTCCTGAAGACTCAGACAATATGATTTTGATGTAATCCATATTGTAGAATGGGGGAGATTGAGGTGCAAACAGGAAGAGACAATTTTATTATGGTGTATTAATTCTTATCGATCTTTGATTTTTCTTTAGTTGAATCTTTTTCAGGAGAGTTTCAAGTGTAAGTAAAACTAGTTTCCAGCTACATTTCTGAAACATGGACAGTGAAAAATTATTCATATTTGAAATTCTTTCAATATCTTAAAAAGTAAAATTAATTTTTTGCATATCAGTTATAACATAGTTTCAAAATTTTTATTCAAACCAAATAGGTATTAATAACAAATCATAAATATAATAATATCACTTAATTATGCAGAATGCTCCATAGTAATTTAGGATAAGGAAACCATGTGAAAATAATATTCAGTTTTCATGCGAATGCTATTGAACTTTATACAGAAGGTTAATTGCTTACCTTTATAAAATTATGGATTGAGGAATCAAATTTACCAAAATTATATTAAGAATAAATTAGATAAATTATTCTTATACATTTAAGTGTTATTTAGTAAAATAAAAATTTTGAGATACATAATACATGTATCTTGGCATTGGTGATAGGACTATGTAATTAAAGTTTTGTAATGGTAAAAAGTGAACATAGTTTAATATCCTCTAGTGATTTTTGATTTTGTTGGCTTTATTATGTATCTTACCCAATTGTGGTTACTTTTATCTGTATGACCAACACCAACATCTGTTCGAAATAGAATCCCTGTAAAACTCTCATTGGAATTAATTCTGTTTAAGTTTTTCATTTTTTGCTATTATTACTATTTAAAATGTGAAAATCAGAGTGGTATATGACTACAAAATTCTAAACCTACACATACATGAGACTGTCATTACTGAGCTCCCTCTACTGAGTTTTGAGGGAGTAGCACAATATTTAATGATAAAAATGGAGAGAAAAACCAGATATTTTTCACATTAATTATTTTAAATATTAATCAATGATTCTTGAAACTTAAAATGTGAATAATTTAGTTGTGACAAACCTTCTGTAGATCCACTAAGTTACTGAGAGGCCGCACAGCCTGTCCTCTGGAAGTTGTCATGTTTCCTAATGAAGTGAGATGAAGCATTTAAAGAGTAAAGTGTCAAGATTTTAACCTGGGCAGCTGGCAGCGAGTGTCTGTAATGATGTTAATGGAATGGCCTGTGGCTTAGTTCTTCATTTCTTCTTTTAAAAGTCCTTTAACAGCAGCCCCAAAGTGGGTGGGTCATCCACTACTAGCAGATACTTAACATCAATTATTTCATATACCTTATAAAAAAAATTCCAGGCTTTGAAAAAAGCAAACAAAAAAATAGTAAGAAAAATAGAAGCAGAGGCTCTTTTCCCCTCAATTTATTACAGTGATATACTTGAGAAACCACCTATCCAAATTTGACCTTCTCTGTAGCAGCTAACTAGATTTAATTTTTCTGCCCTGATTTGATTTTTGTATTATGAAATGTGAATAATGAAAGAATACTCTGGTGCCTCCTCTGTTTCTCTGTGCATGGTTGATCTTTGGCTCTGCTTATATCTAGAACATTGTCTGTGAAGAACTGCTTGTCTAATTCTTTTTAGACAAAGAAACAAAGCCAGTATTTTGGACATCTACTTTTTTTACCTTAAGCAAAATGAAGATCTTTGTTTAATATTGTCATAACTGAGCAACTCATTAATAAATGCTAATTGTTATGTTTGGGTCCTTTCTTGATTCCCAAATTTATTCCTAACTTTATTTCTACTAAAAATATTCTTCACTGCTAGGAAAAACCCATCCTAACATTTGTTCTCTTGCATCTGGTTTTCTCTTTTTCTTAAAATTATATGCATTTTCTTTTTAGAAATCTTCAAGCATTTAGAGACAATCTGGAAATGTTATACAGGAGCAGGTCTAATCTGTTGCTTGTGAAGCTACTTGTCAGCCTGATTTTTCTAATCTATTTAGCACCAATATTGAAAAACATTACATGCTGTTTAGAGAGAATGTGGAAGGATTATTTATTACCAAAATAAAGAAGTCATGTGAAAAAGGTGTGGGGTGTAAAATGACAGCTATCATAGGAAGATTCAGGTAATTGATTTAAATAAACCATCTCTTTTAATTAGGGACTTCTTCCTTCTTTTGTTTCATTTTATTTTATTTTTTAACTGACACATAAAATTTTATATGTTATCATGTATATGATGTTTAAAATATAGACACATTACAAAATGGCTAAATAGAATTAACTCATATGAGGTAAGGCAATTAAGTTTGCAAACTCATCCTAGCATACCTTGAAGAGAGTATTAGATGCTGGCCTTGATGCATAGGTTTCCAAGAGGAGTACCCTGAAGGCAACTAGAATGACATTCAACAATAATGTAGGTGACACTTTTTCTGGGATAAATTTCAGAACTTAATTATTTGACCATATATATATATAGCCTTACATATTTATAAAGTTTTGGGTGAGAAAATTATAAATCTACTATCTTAGAATTTATCAATTATATAATATATTGTTATTAACTATAGCCATCATGTCTTGGATTTCTAATTACTTGATGTAAAAGACAAACTCTTTGGCAAGCCTGATGGAAAGAATAGCATGACCTAAAAGGGTAGTCTTTCAAGTACATAGCTTTGGGGTAAGCAAAGTGGGGAAAGAGAAGAAATAAATGCTCTTTGGCAATTGAGTAGTGAAGGAAAAAGAAGACAAAAGAAAATTTGGTGAGCTGAGGTTGCACAATTACCCAATTGATCTCCCAATATCAGCCAACTAACCAACCAAATAACCTTGCTAAAGGATCTGAACATTACTAGAGTAACAGAAGAAAATTAGTAAACTTCAGATCATGTAAAACTCTTAAACACCATAAAAGTGAGTCAAAAATTAAAGCCCATTGAAAACTATTGCAGAAAATCAGCAACAAATGTGCCCAGAAAGCAAATGAGGAAGATTCTCCCTTGATAAAACAGTCATGAAGAAGACAGTCTTACTCTACTCACCAAACATAATTAAATGTACTCAAGCATTTAGGGATATTAAAAACAACTGTGTGCTAGAAATTTGGAAACCGTGAACAGATGTGAATACAAAATAGGTATATATGAGAAAAGCATTCATTTAATTTAGAGGAAAAAAAACCTCACACTGCAAATAGAACTAGAAGAGTGCCTGGATAGCCAAAGCAACATTAAGCAAGTGGAAAAAAATCTTGAGACATCACTTTACTATTGATTAAACTATACTACAAGCTTATAGTAACCAAAACAGCATGGTACTGGCACAAAAATAGACATAGTCCAATGAAACAGAACATATATTCCAAATATAAAACCATCCACATATTGCCATATGATCTTTTACAAAGTAGACAGCAATATACACTGGGGAAAATTATCCCCATTCAATAAATTGGATAGTCATCTGTAGAAAATTGAAATAGGATCCATGTTTCTGACTAGTCAATAAAATAAACTTAAGATGGACAACAGATTTCAATCTAAGACATGAAACCATAAGAATTGTAGAAGAAAATATTGGAAAAACTCTTCTAGATATTAGCCTAGTCAATTGTTGTTGCTGCTGTGTTGGCTGTATTGGGGACTTATGAAATAGTCTTAATTTACAAAAGCCATCACAGCTATAATAGCAATAAATAAATTTACTTGATTAAATTCAAAAGCTAAGGAATCAATCAACAGAGCAAACCAACAACCTACAGAAAGGGGGAAAATATTTTCATGCTATACATAGGACAAAGGGCTAGTAACAAGAATCTACAAAGCACTCAAGCAAATAAACAAGAAGAAAATAAATAAATCTCATTAAAAATTGGGCAAAAAACATGAACCGAAGTTTTTCAAACTAAGACTAATGGCCAATAAGCATACGAAAAATGCTTAACATCTCTAATCATCAGGGAAATGCAACTCAAAGCCACAATGAGATATCGGCTAAACCCAGTAAGAATGGATTTTATTAGAAAGCCCCACAACAGTAATTGGTGGTATAGATGTGGAGAGAAAGAAACACTTAAACACTGTTAGTGGGACTATAAACTATTACAACCTCTGTACCAGATAGTATAGAGGTTCTTTGAAGTAGTAAAAGTAGACCTTCCGTTTGATCCAAAAATCCCACTCCTGGATATTTACTCAAAAGAAAAGAAGTCATTTTATCAAAAGTCACCTGTACTCAAATGTTTATAATAACACAATTCACAATCACAAAGATGTGGAATCAACTCAAAAGCCCATCAGTTCTTGAGTGGATTAATAGAATGCGGTATACCAGGCAATACCACTCAGGCATACAAATGAATTAATACTTTTTCAACAATCTGGATAGAATTGGAGACCATTCTCTTAAATGAAGTATCCAAAGAACGGAAAAACAAACACCACATATACTCACTATTTAATTGGAAGAAACTGATCAGCACTCATGTTCACAGAAGAAAATAAAACTCAGTGGAAATCAAACGGTAGAGCAGAAGGAGGCAGTGAGTGAAATCACACTCAACAAGTACATTTTACACTGGGTGATGGGCACATTTATGACTTTGATTGAAGTAGTAAAAAAAGCAAATGGTGTATTGAAAACATTTGTACCCCCTCCAATGTTCTGAAATAAAAAATGAAAAAAAGAAAAGAAAAATTGAAATACACATACTTAGTTGCCTCAACTAAGATATCTAATAACTAATAATTTAGAACATCATTGCACTATACAGCAAGCTGACAGAGAATCATTATTAGATTGCCAGTGTGCAGCATATGAAGATTCTTATCTTGCTAAATGTGGCCTATTTCAAATATAGTTATTCTCTTCTTGTAAATATTGCATTTGCTTTAAAGAAAGCCATTACTTTTATTACCAAGCAATAATATTTTACTGATTTCATTCATCTTCATGCAGGGCTGCAGCCTCCTAGAAATAACCCCATTTTAACAGTTGTCATGTAGTGGGATACTTTAGTTATAACACTTATTAAAGATGACTCTAACTGCTGATATAGCTTTTTATTAGTCAGACTTGAAGTTCCATTGTGCATATAATGCATCCTTTTTAATATTGCATATACTAAAGGCTAGCACTTTTTATTATGATTGGTGCTTACTTAATGTTTATTGAAAAGTATGAGAATATATGTGCTTGCAAACTATTGCAATTACATGTAGTGTCTGCTGCAGTTTAATTGCCTCTATTCCTGTCCCCTAGGTTGATTATTAATTGTACCAAGAACTTTTGAGGAATGTATCTCTAATTTTCCCTCCTATATTTCCTATGTCAAATGCTTATGACACAGATTATGTGGTAATGTAAGAAATACCTCCCTTGTAACACTTACACACTGTTGGTAGGAATATAAATTTTGGTAACCACTATAGAGAATTGTATGAGTTTCCTCAAATAGACAAAAATAGTACTATCTTATAATCCACCAAACCCACTTCTGGGTTATATATCCAAATGAAATCAGTATTTTAAAGACGTATCTGGACTCCTGTGTTTATTGGAGCACAACTCACAACTGGCAAGATATAGAATCAACTTAAGTGTCCATCAGAAGATGAACAGATAAAGT
Organism: Galagoides demidoff; assembly: GCA_963574575.1. Lineage (NCBI taxonomy): Eukaryota > Metazoa > Chordata > Mammalia > Primates > Galagidae > Galagoides > Galagoides demidoff. The sequence continues at coordinate 26,399 of CAUYQV010129934.1, forward strand.
AAAGGTGGTTCATAAATACAATGAAATATTATTTAACAATTCAAAAAAGAAATGCTTTTATTTGCCACTTGATGGATGGAACTGGAAGTCATTATGTTAAGGTAAATAAGCTGGACACAGAAAGACTAATGTTAGATGTTTTCATTCACATGTGGGAGTAAAAAAAATTAACCAATGGAGATAAAGGAGATAGAGAGTAGAATGGTGTTAGGAAGAGGTTGGGAAGAGTAGCTGGCAGGAGGTCTAAAGAGAGGATGGTTAATGGGTACAAAAATACAGTTCAGTAGAATGAATAAGATCATCCAACAGGGTGACTAGAGTTAACAATAATTATATATGTGTATTAGAATAACTCAAAGAGTGGAATTGGAATGTTCTTCATGGAAAAATATTATATGGCCAAACAAGTCCAAATGTTGATGGTTGTTCAATATAAAAGGATAGGGCTGATGGTGGAGAGGACACTTTCTAGGCACGACTGCACATTTATCCTCTTCTCGACAGTGTATTTTAGCATGTTATGTGTCACCATGAGCAGGTACATGATGCTGCAATACCAAGGAGCCCCCAAATCCCATCGGCTGGCAACAGCAATATATCTCTTCATAATCCTATAAACCCTTTATGAGTTTGATCTATGACTTGGATCTGTATTATCCATACTCACGGACTGAGACTTTTCCTAAAAGCCCCCGTATGGAATAATTCTAGTCATTGTGGTGAAGAGAAAGAGAGCATATGGGGGCTCCCCAGAAGCGAGGAGTTACTTCTGCTTTTATTTCATTGGCCAATGCCTAGATCCAAAAGTACAGAGAAGTGCAATCCTACTATATATCCAGAAGGAAAATGAGAAATATGTATTAAACAGTGTTTGTGACTATGAATAAATGGTAATGAAAAATAAGGAAGGATAACACTACAGGAACAAACTGAGTAGGAGGAATCAACAAATGTCAACATAATTTAGTTTTAAGAAAAAATTCAAAGACAATAAAAAAAAACACAAACTCTGTGTGTGTGTGTGTGCACATACATGCATGCACATTGTGGAGGAAAGAAAGGGTAAGCAAGCGCTACCAGGCCAGAGAGTACCAGAATTCAGAAGTGCCAGTGTTCAGTAAAGTGTCTGAACATGGAAACAAAATAAGGTGTTGAAAATTGGTTCTGTATGGGACAGTAGTGTCAACTCCCTCCTCTTCCTCTGATGTTACAGATATTTTGTCAGGTGTTTATATTCTGGAATAAATTACAAAATATTCTTTTTAAAATTTAATGCACAAATGGCTAACCAATACTGAGGCAGATATTCTCTAAGTTAATGGTGATATTTTATGGTCCTGGAACAACTCTCTGGCTTTTAGACTATTAGTTACCCTGAAAAACCTATGCATTTTTCAAGCGTATGCATTTTCAAACTCTGTATATGTACCCAGCTTTGTTCATATTCAAAGATGAAGAGGAAAGATCGAAAAATAATAATCTTAAAAATAATTATAAATAAATAAGAAAGTCCATAACAAACAAATTAATAAATTTGTAAATTAATAAATTTAATAAAGTACCTTCATAGAAATCAGATCTTTTTACTAAAAGTGAATTTATTTATTTTTATTAAGATTAATACATTTTATGGAAGTTGTACATATTCTATATAAGAAAAATTAGTAGCACCAGAGATATTTTTAATAGGTTGAATTTATAAAATAAGAACTGTATAATAAAAATAAATCAATGGAAAATATATTGGGAATTAAAATAAACATATGTGCCCAGGAATAAAAATAATAATGATGAATAGAATCATCAATTAATGAAATTCTATCAGAAAATTTTAATGAAATAGAATGAGACTACACACATATATGTATGCATCTATAGAACACATATTTATATAGTATATAGATACAAACAATGAATAAGATTTATACATCCAGACATCCGAGAAAATAGCTGAGAAGTTATTTATTCTTGAAAATGAAAATATTTTCTGACATATTTGTTATTGAAACCACTTGGGGTTTCAGCGTAGGTCCAGTTACTCATCGTACAAAGATCCAATTATTGAGGCAATGAGGATTGCCAAGGAAGAAAGGAATTTCTACTAGAAAAAATGTCATCCTGGGAGGAGAGAATCTGCCTCAAATCCATCTCTCTGACTAATGGAGATCTTGGACTATTTAAAGGGGGTCCATCTGCACTGGCCTAGTGGAGTTTGATTACGAGCATTGTCACAAAGAAGTCTACCCTGGGGACTTTAGAATCTATTTTGTTTGTAGAAGATCCATCATTTTTGAGAAACAACTTAAAATGTCAACTAGTTAGTTAAGGGAGAAGATTATAAAGAAGAAACAGAGGTCATTGAAATTTGTTCATGGAGGCAGTTACAGATTCAGAATATAAGTAGATATGTCTAATGTATACATATGTATGTGTATGTGTGTATATGTAATTATTTACTGATTGATATTGAAATGATCCAGTATAAGCAATGAAAAATATTTTCTGTACAAAAGATACCATCTAAAGAGGATTTAGAATGAGACTAACATTGACTTTCACATCTGAAACACAGGATTTTAAAAGACAAAGGAAAGGTTCTTTCAAGGATCTGTGAAACATGTATTTTGAATTCCTAATTCTAAACCTATTCACCCAAAGGACAGATATGAAATATCTATAAAATATGCAAGAAATGAAAACATTTGCCTCTGAGGCATTCTGGCCTAGCAAATTCCTCAACAACATACACTTTTAAAATGAGCAAGTATAGAAACAAACTGGAAGATAGAGGATTCAGGGAACTTTGGCCTCATCTAAATAGAAGAGTCTTAGGATGACAGCTTTGTACCAGACCTAAAAATCGATCATTTCTGTTTTCAGAAAAGCAAGATAGTGAGCCCCTGGGGTAAAAAGGACAAAAGGACATATAGGAATAGACTGTAAAATACGTTATATGAAAATAATTAACATTTACATAGTATAAAACATATTTAACATATACATAGTATAAAAGTTAAACATAAAAAATCAGTAAAAATTTACGGACAATAACAATTCTGTACAAATAAGGAGAAGAATATTCTCTTATTTTTGCAACATTAAACAATACCAAAATTTAGTAAGTTAAAATAAAAACTATTTTATTATATCTCACAATTTTATGGGCCTGGAATGTGCGCTATGCTTAGCTGGATAATTCTTCTGTTCCATGTGACAACAACTGAGGTTGTTCAGTGATACTCAGATGGCAGATAGGCTGGTATGAAGGTTTCAAGATTGATCTACTCATATGTCTATTGCTTTGAAAGAAATAGGTGAAAATGTGGCTCTAAAAGTCCTTACACATACTTTCTTCAACAAGGTAGCCTCAGGGGAAGTCAGAGTTGCCTACATGGCACTTGAAGGACCCCTGATCACCTTCTAAGACACAGAAATGGAAACTAGTTCTAGAGACCAACACAGCTCTCTTTCTGCCATATTGTATATGTTACAAGGGTCATGTGACCCAGTCAGATTCAAGCAAAGTAATCTTCAATCTCATTGTCAAAGAAATTGATAAAAAGTAAGTGATCCTCTTTAATCTATTTGTCATACATAATACATCATTTAGTTCAGCCATCCTTGATTTTTATATAGACTTATAATAGTTAGACAGCCTTTATTGATTTCAAAATTTTAGAGTCAGCCCAGATATAAAAGATAGATGGTTTCATACGGTTTTAAAAAGGAATGGACATATTATGGAACTTGTGTATATTGAGGCAAAATTATTGATAATAGAATGTAAACAATAATAAATGAAAAGCTAAATATGGCATTCTTGGTAAATGCTAACAGAGTGGATGTTAAGTATTCTCATCACAAAATTCATAACTATGTAAAATATTTCACTTATTAATTAGCTAGATTTAACTATTCCCCTACACACACTCAGTTTAGAATATGTTGTACATGATAAATACATGTAATTTTATCTTTCAATTTAAAAATAATTTAATTTATAATAAGGAAAAGAAAATCTAAATCATACAAAAGACTATAATATCTTTGTTTTCTAGACCAAGTGGGAAAAGATAATTGTGGTTGGTGAGACAGGAAATAAAAATCTATTGAACATATTTAAGTATATAAAGCTAATGAAGGAATAAATAAAAAATAATGGCATAACTATAAAGGTCAGAGTTCCAGAGGGAGGAAGGTCATGTGAGTGAGTTAAACATTCACTAGCATAGTGGAAAGTCAGTACATAAAGTCAGATAACAAAAAAAGTAGTGCTAAATCCAGGGAGAGTCCATTTTTGTCAATGGTGAGAGGTGCAGGTCCATTATCAGTCTTCTACATGTGGCTACCAGTCCTCCCAGCCTTATTTATTAAGTAGGGTTCGTTTACCCCAGTGCATACATTTCTTTGGTTCATCAATGATCAGATCGTGATATGTGGCTGAGTTCATCTGTGGGTTCTCTGTTCTACTGCACAGATTTATATCTCTATTTTTGTGCCACTACCATGCTGTTTTGATCACTATCAACTTATAGTATAAACTAATATCTGTTAACCTGAAGCCTCCAGATTTAAATTTAAGACCAGAAACAATAAAAATTCTAGAATAAAGTGTGTGAGGAAACTGTTGACAATATTGGCCTGGGAAAAGATTTTATAAAGGAGAGCCCTTTGGCAATTGCAGCACCACCAAAAATAATGGGACATGATCAAGCTAAAAAACTTCTGCACAGCTAAGGGTACCAAAACCAGAGCAAACAGTCAACCTTCAGCACGGGAGAAGATATGTGCATATGAATCTGATAAAAGACTGATAACTGGAATCTACAGAAACTCAATTTCATCAGCGAGAAAAGAGCAAACAACCCCATTTATAAATGGGCAAGAGACTTCAACAGAAACATCTCTGAAGATGACAGAAGAATGGCTGACAAACACATAAAAAATTCTCATAGTCCCTAATCATCAGAGAAATGCAAATAAAAATCTCTCTGAGATATCACCTAACTCCAGTGAGATTAGCCCACATCACAAAATCCTAAATGCAAATGCTGGCATGGATGTTGAGAGAAAGGAACACTTTTGCTCTGCTGGTTAGATTGCAAAGTAATTTAACCTCTATGGAAAGAAGTAGGGAGAATTCTTAAGGAACTAAAAGTCAACCTTCCCTTTGATCCTGCAATCCCATTACCAGGTATCTACCCAGAAAAAAAAAAAGCATTTTACCACAAAGTCATTTGCAGTAGAATATTTATTGCAGCTCAGTTCACAATTGCCAAGTGCCCATGAATGGATTAACAAACTGTGGTATATGTATACTATGGGGCCATGAGAAAAGATGGAGACTTTATATCTTTTGTGTTTACCTGTACGGAGTTAAAACCCATTCTTCTCAGTAAAGTATCTCCAGAATAGGGAAATAAAGTATCCAATGTGTTCAATACTTTATGAAACCAATAGATAAACGACTACACATTCACAGCAAAGAAAAACACAAGTACAGTGTGGCAAGGGGGGGAGGAAAGAAAGGAGGGAGAGAGGAAGGAGGAGGAGGGAAGCTGAGTGGCAGGGCCTCACCTACTGTGCACAGTGTGAGGGTGTTCACACACCCCTTTACTGAAGGGCTCAACTACAACTTGAACTTCACCTTAGTAATGAAAACAATGTGACCTAAATATTTGTACCCTCATATTAATCTGAACTTAAAAAATACAAAAAACCAAATTACCTTAATAAGAAAAAAAATAGTGCTATAAACATATTTTAAAGAGATTTAGATATAGCTGGCCCAGGGAACAATTAAAAATTTAAAAGTAGTTTTCAAAGTGGAGTGAGACTAGAGGTGAGAGAGGATTTTGGCAGAGATGTTGCTCTGTGCTATATCTATAATTCCTTTGGTTCTAATTGTTTAATAGACATTTTAGGTTAAACATGTGCATAGATCAACTACTTAATAATAAAGAAAATTGGCCAAATGGGAAGTGTGGCCTATTCCACACTTCCACCTCTCTAAGGCCCATGCAGATGGGGCAGCCTCATATCAGGAGCACTGGCATCTGGGAATTCTCAGAGGAAAGGCCACAGAGTAAGCAGGAGCAGTGGTTCAAAATGACCAGCAGAGCTACCAAGTGGCTGACTCCAGAATAAATGTAAGAAATCCTCTATTCAAATACACTGAAGAAGCAGTAACCTTTAGAGGGTGAATAAAATATTTTGTTATATCTGTATTTTTTATAAGAATAAAAGATGTGTTTAAGCATATACAATTAAATAAACTTAAAGAGTTAATAGGTGGTAATCCTTCAGTAAACTTAAATAGACATAACTATAATGGAGTTTGGGCATATATTGCTGAGAATTCCATACTAGGAACTGATAACAGCCTTTAGTCAAGGTATGCTTAGGGAAATAGATAATATTTTTATCTAGTTTTCTTAAACTTGTCACATTCCTTATGTTGATACATCCAATTAAGTGTCTTTTCGAGTAGTTGAGTGCTTGGTAAATGCGGAGAACTCTCAGTCACTAAGGTCAGAATCAAAGTACCAAATATGAGAACTTTTTTCATCAAATACAGTTCCTACCTCCGGTTATTTCTGTTCCTATTTGTTATGCACAGATCTCTGCAAATTCTTGAGCTCCAGGAGGTAGGACTCTCCTCCAGCTCTGCTAGCTGCAACTGCTTGTAAATACCAAGGAGCATATGAATCTAAATGCCTGCTGTTGTGGGAGGGCTTATATAAGATTTCCTGGCTCTTGGTGGAAAGAGAACAGTCTCTAATTTGAGAAGAGAGAATTGCTTTCATTCTTTTCACTTTACCCAGCCACAATAGACGAAGAAGTCATTGGCACTGTGATTATTCTTGTGTTTGGGTTGTGACATTCATCATTTCATTCTTTCTACAGTCTTCCAATTTAAAGGTTAAAGCATCTTTATAATCTATGACCCTAGAACAAACTTCTTCTAGAGCCTTGAATATTCAAGTACAAAAATGACTGTCCTAAAGGCTTTTTAAATAAATCATACAGAAAGAAACACATTTTATTACTCATGTCATTTTTACTTTACGTTTACAAGGGCCGATTTATTGCTTTCGGAATGACTGTTACTCATTCTGCTAGTTATTACTTCAGTACAAACAAATATATATAGAGAGTTCACTCATTGGAAAGTGAATATATATACATACACACACATACATATATTCAAGAAAGGGTTTCACTCTGTTGCCTGGATTAGAGTAACATCATAATAGGTCACTTCAACCTCAAACTTCTGGGCTCAAAATATCCTCCTGCCTCAGCCTCCTTAGTACCTGGGACTACAAGTGTATGCCACTATGCCCAGCTGATTTTTCTATTTTCTGTGGAGTCAGATTGTTGCTATATTTTTCAGGCTGGTCTCAAACTTCTGGCTGCAAGCTACCCACCCACTTTGGCCACCCCTAAGTGCTAGGATTATAGGCGTGAGCCACTGTGCCTAGCCATAAAGTAAATATATTTGGATAGCTAGCAGTCAGTAGTATACTAGTTCAGGACCCAGTCAAGATTTTTGAGAAGCTCATAGTTAGGGGGAAGAGAGAATGTTCAATGTTGAATTTTCACATTATAGTGTGATATATTATCATGAAAGTACATTTAACTAGCTACAGATATCCTTAGAAGCAAACACCTAACAGCTAAGCAGGTGTGGAGAAGAGAATATAATTGTGATTATGGTTTTAGACTGTCTATAAACTGAGCTATAACATTGATTTACACATCTCTCTTATTTTTATAAGAGCAAAAAGACAAAAATAAAACAAAACCCAACAGGATCCAATACTCTAGCTCAAGAGATATTGTCTCAGTTAGTACAAAATTGGGAAAGGAGCTTTGAAACCAATGTATTTGAAGCTGAGAAAATCTGCTACACCAGATGCCATCAGCTATGTTACAGAGAGTAGCCATCTTATCAAATCTCAGGACGGAACATGACTCTTTTCCTCACAATGTTTCTAAACTAAAAGGCATTACCCAAACGTTAGGTCCTGACATCAATGGCAAAATTTTGGTAGTTGTGAATTTCAATCAAATTGTGAAGGTCAGGATTTGTAGAACAGAGTTAACGTAGAAAGTCTAACTGCTGTCCTTCAAAAGGCCTGGTTATAAGGTTGGCCCTTGGCTGGCATCTGGGAACTTAGATTTTGAGACAATTCTAGGCATTAATTTATATTAATTAATTCACTATGCTTAAATTGTTTGAACAAAAATTATTTATGCTGAACACTTGCTCTTATTCTAGAAGACTGGGATTTGGGTACTAACCAAGCAGGGATGCCTTTGTGATCAGTCTCCACTGAAAACCTTGGGTGCTGAGACTTTAATGAACTCCCCTAGCTGGTAACCTTTCACATGTGTGCTCAGAACTTGTGGGTGGGGCAAGTATGCTTTCTGTGACTTCTCTGGAATGGGCTCCTTGGAAGCTAGGATCTGGCTTCCCCTAGACTTCATCCATGAGACTAGATCCTTTGCTATTCTCCTGGGTATTCTTTCAGTTTAGTACATTGGAGTTGTGAGTATGACTATTTGCTGAGTCCTTAAAGTCCTACTAGGGAATCATCAAAGCCAAGGGTGATCTTTCACGTACTCAAAAACAAGGGACATTTTAAATTGAAATAATTATGTTTTTGCAGGCTTTTTGAATTTTTACTCAATGAAAAAATGGGGGGCCAATGGGAGGTATGAGATGAGATTTTCTAAGGGTTAATCAAAAGCTTTTTTTAAAAAAAAACAAATACTTAAATTTTACTCAACCTGAATAAATAATTCTAAAGTGGCAGCCTACTCTCTATTGTAAAGGACAAAGAAAATTACATAGTTACCTTAAAACATAAATTAGATGTCTTACAAAATGATTGCTACAGTTCAAATTTAACTACTGCTTATTCTCGATAAGGATAACAATTAACTGATATTATGCCTCTATTTAAGTGATTTCACATTTGATATCCTTGACCACTGAAAAGCTTATTTAACATAAACATTTTTCTTCAACCTTTTTTGTATTTGTCATTTTTAAAGATGATGGATGAATTTCCACTGTGTTACAGAATTATAGCACTGAATTTTTAAGGAAGTCATAATTTATTTATTTTTTTTGAGACAGAATCTCACTATGTCACCCTTGGTAGAGTGCTGTGGCATCACAGCTCACAGTAACCTCCAACTCTTGGGCTTAAGCGATTCTCTTGCCTCAGCCTCCCCTGTAGCTGGGACTACAGGTGCCCACCACAACATCAAGCTATTTTTGGTTGCAGTTGTCATTGTTGTTTTAGCTGACCCAGGCCAGTTCAAACCTGCCAGCCTCAGTGTATGTGGCTGGCGCCATAACCACTGTGCTAGGAAGTCATATTTTTAGGTTTTGTGTGTATGATTTCTCCAGTTTCTGGAGTTATAAGCCTTAGAATATGTGCTTTTTGATATTTATCAATAGAAATGTGAAGGAAGTATTATTAGTCATATTTATGTTCTAAATAGTCCTCCAAATATCTCTAAACATATTATATGTTTTACAGTACATAGATATTGTAAATTGAACAAATCAATATGCTTAAAAACCCCTGCTAAAAATATATAACTGACAATCTAGGTCAGTATAATGAGTGTAGCAAATGTAAGAATGTTTGAACTTGTGACTATTATGTCCAGCCAGGGGGAGAAACATTGCAAATAGGAGTCAATAGCTACGTGATGACAATGTTCTGGCTCACATGCTGAGTAAAGATACTCAGAGGGACGGTCTGAAGGATGGGTGCCTATAAAAAGTACATGGTGAACCCTCAAGTCTGCCTCTGCATTTGGCCTTGGTTCCCTGTCCAAGTACTTCTTAGCAACAAGCAAACTTTTCTTCTTATCATCAAGGTTCTGATCCTTATTCATATACATCTTCGATCTTCCCTAGATTTCTATTAATTGTCTTCATTCATTCATTTGAGACAGAGTCTCTCTCTGTTCCTCTGGGTGGAGAACCATGGCCTCATAGGTCACAGTAACCTCACTGTCTTGAGCTTGAGCAATCCTCTCCCCTTAGCTTCTGAGTAGCCAGGACTATAGGCATCTGCCATCATGCTCCGCTGGTTTTTCTATTTTTAGTGAAGACAGGGCATCTCCCTTGCTCACACTGGTCTGAACTTCTGAGCTCAAATCGACCCGCCATGGCCTCCCAGAGTGTTAGGATTCCAGGCATGAGCCACTGTGCCCAGCCTAATTGTCTCATTTATCAAAGGAAATTAGCAGTATGTTGAGCATAGCATAAAATATGTTGGCAAAATTCAGTCCATATCATTACATTTCAATTACTTAACGTTACAGCTCCCTAACAGCTTTCCTATTTCCTACTCCTTTTTGAGAGGGTCAAAATAAAGCGTAATCACATCACAACAAAACTGCTTCATTGAATGCATGTAAGCAATGCAGAGCCAGGGAGCACCACAGAAGAACATCTTGTGCAGACATGTGGGAGGAGAGCACTTCCAGTAACATCTTCTAAAAGAGGTGATATTTACCCTGAATCTTGAAAGATTCACAAACTTATCTTTGTGCAGAGAAGGATGTACAAAGCAGAGAAGTAGAAGATGGAAAGGATAGAGCTTTCCAATGTGGAGGGTTCAGTCATCTACAAGTACATCAGCTCTCCTGTTAACAATGGCAGAAATAGTAGCAGGAATTGAGTCTGGTTACTGAAGAAGGGTGTGAATCATGAAAGGCCTTGACTTTTATTTGGGGAAGTTTAGATTTCTTCTTTAATGAAGAAAAGCCACTTAAGACTCTGACATAAAAGAATGTAATTATTAAGTATTTACATTTAAGTCTGGTTAACCACTTTACTGAGAATACATGTACATAAAATTAGGAAAAGAAAGTTTGAAGAGTAATCCAGTTGAAAAAATATTACTATGAATAAAGTCAAAAGAGAAGACACATTAAATATTGAGGACATAAAATAAACAGGATTTGATTGTGTTGGGATGAGAGAGATATGAAAGATGAATCTTAAATTAATCTTGAGTTTCTTGTTTGGTTGGCGGCACAGATTATGGTATTATCACACAGATACAGGATAGAAATAGATTCGCTGAGAAGATGAGGAGGCTTTGGTGTTATAAATTTGGGATGTCCAAATGGAGGTAGTCAATAGAGAGATATAAAAATAGGCCTGGAGCTTAAGAAAGTTTTTCTGGCAAATGTTGATTTGGGAATCCTCAGCATATTGGTAAAGTAATGGTTCTGCACGATCAGGCTTTAAGCATCATCTTTTGTAACTACCAGAATGGACAGCAACAATTTTTAAATCTGTTCACCATCTAGTAAAAATTATAGTCCTCCCCCTGCATCAACTTATATCCAAGCGTATGTCCCGTGTCTACATATAGAGCCTTACATCTCACCCACACATCAAAATTCACACCACACAGTATGATAAATATGATTTTCAAGAGTTATGTAAAAATCATGAACCAATGGCACGTTTTGTTCTTTAAAACTTTCTTTTATAGGAAAATGGGTCAAAGTACTTAACATCTCAAATTTACAAACACTGCTGTCCAAAGACAGAGAGATATGATTTCAGTTAAAAGGTATATAAGGTCATGAGACTTTAATGAGTCTCATGACTTTATATACCATAATGAATGATTTCAGTTCCACAAAGAGTAATTCATTTAAGAAGACTTTATAAGGGATTCAATTTCCTTATATAAAATAGGGATTTGTCCAACTACAATTTCCTTCTCACCACTAAATTCAAAAATAGAGGTCTATTTAAATAATTCATTTTTCATTATAGTAGTAATATTGTTAATATAAATGTTAATAATATGTGCACATTTTTCCTGCATTAGGTTAATAGACATAATGTATCCATTTGCAGAAACTGGGTAACTAAAAACATAAGGGGAAAAAACCCCACTTTAAACTATTGTTGAATTAGTCAATCTAGATTTTATGGCAACACATTATGGATATGAATACCACTTATTATTTTCAATTATACTGCCAATAATGTCAGACAAAGCAGTTTCACTTGAACACAATAGAATCTGTGTACCTGCCTCATAAAAAGAAATGTTACAAAAGGAATGAACCTACTTCTGCAATTTCAGTTGTTAATTGTCTATGCTTTGAATTCATGCATTTGTTTCCTAACAGGTATATGGATTCAACTTATTTGAAATATTGGGACAATTATGGTCAATTGTAGCTGTCAATCCTTGAATCTCTTTTTATGCTGGCAACATAGACTTGACAATTTCAAATAAACAAATATATTAATAACATTTTCAGCTATCCACAAGTTTTGGACTAAGATCAAAGGTGTTACCAATATTTCTGACTTCATTTTGGCAGTTTAGTTTTAATCCTGTCAACATTATGCAGTCAAAATAAAAGATGATTTGTGACCCAAAATGTATGTCCATAAAATAGTTCTGCAACACTTAACAAAACCTTACCTTTATCAAATAGCCTTAATTTAGGTGGGAATGCCATCTAAAGCTATAAACTCTCTAAAGGTTACAGCCTATTTCTTCCTTTGGAAGTTTTTTTTTTTTCTTTTCTTTTCTTTTTTTTTTTTTAATTTCTTTTCTCCTACTGAAATTCATTCTCTTTACTGAAGCAAATATAGAACAATTAAGTAACATAAAGTGATACCTGACACCTACCTTGCCTAATGGTAAACTGCACTGTGTAACAGGCCTTGTTAATTGTTTTTTCAATAACTTAACCCTTAAAATAATTGTTTGTTATAGATTTTATTATAATTTATCAGCCAAGAAAACCAAAGCGCTAGGTTTTTTCTGTCCAATATCACTTAGCTATTAATTAACTATGCCAATTATTGGGAGATTAAACTTATCTGTTGTTCTTAAAATTAAAAAAATTTTGTTGTACCTCAAAAAGAAGAGAAAATGTAGCATGTACATTTTTCAATGTTATGAAAAAAATCCATATAATATACATAATTCAATACCTGATTTTGGTTTTTTGTTTGTTTGTTTGAGACAGAGACTCACTTTCTCACCCTGGGTAGAGTGCTGTGGCCTCACCATAGCTCATAGCAACCTAAAAAACTGCTGGGCTCAAGCGATCCTCTAATCTCATCTTTCTAAATAGCTGGGAATATAGGCATCCCCTGTAATGCCTGGCTAACTTTCCTTCCTTCCTTCCCTCCCTTCCTTCCTTCCTTCTTCCTTCCTTCCTTCCTTCCTTCCTTCCTTCTTTCCTTCCTTCCTTCCTTTCTTCCTTCCTTTCTTTCGTTCCTTTTTAGTAGAGAAAAGGTCTCACTCTTGCTCAGGCTGATCTCAAACTCCTGATTACAAACATCCTGCCTCAACCTCCCAGAGTGCTTGAGTTACAGGCGTGAGCCACTGTGTCTGGCCTTGGTAGTTGTTTAAACATAAAAACCTATCACCATTCCCTGGTTATTTAAGGATATTCTCTGTCCTAGTTGCCCTGCCTAACTCAAGAGATACACTAGCCATTGCTAACCATGGGAAGACAATACAGAATTACTTTCAATGTGAAGGGAAATTAAATCCAATTATCACTTCCTTGTTGGATAGTATACACTTTACTTATGGACCATTGTAATTATACATATTTACGAGGTACAGTCTGACGTTTTAATACGTGTATATGTTGTATAATAATCAAAGCAGAGTAGTCAGCATATCTATGGCTTCATGCACTTACTATATCTTTATGGTAAGGGCATTCAAAAGCCTGAGTTCTAGCTGTTTTCTGATATACAATTCCTTACTAAAAAGGATGTGTTCCGTAAAATTTGGATTTAGTTAAAAGCCCACACTCAACATCCAGAATGCCACATGTAGCTCCAAGGCTGCAAGTTCCCCAGCAATGCATGGCCTAGACCTTCCGACCGAAATGTCTCAGACATTTCCAGGGTAAACTCCCTTTATAAAGTTAAGACTTTCAAGGAGGAGGTAGAGTGCAATGATCTAAATTATACCATTATAAGTTGAACAAATTTAAGTTCAAAGATTGGAATCATCCAGTATACTTTGGCTAACTTCATTTAACTCTTGTAAAATTAACTTCCTAATCTGTAAAGTGAAGCTAGTGATTGCCAACTTGTCAATGGTCTGTGGAAATTAAGTCAGATAAGACACATGAGGTACTTAGTACCAAACCTGCAATACAGCACGTAATTGACAAAGGGTGGACATTGTAAGTTATTATGGTTTTAATTGCTACTGGGAAGGTAGTTTGTGGAAGGCTGCTTTCTAGATAATGGTTAGCCAGTTGGAGTCTTTAGAAATGCATTAGCATTAGCCCCGTAGCATAACTATGTACAAAAGCTTAGTGAGCAGACTCCCACCATGTTTCTAGTGGAATGGATTACATATAATCTCACGGCTCACGCAAGCTTTCAGATACTCCCCCTGACATCATCTTTCACAAGTCTTAGTTGTATTGGTACAAAAATCCTTGAAGGAACATTGTTTCCATGTCACTTCAAAGAATCATAACTTTAAGTACTTAATTTATTCCACCTAAGGAATAAATTAATAAATCTGCTATCTTTAGATCTGCAATGATAGTCTTCCCAGTTAACCCCGAATAAGAAATTCCTGGATACTAATAGTAGTTTGTCCTCCACACCACTAGCATGAAATACTATGTACTTCTTCAGAGAAAGGGATTGTATTAATTTTTAAAATTTAATACCGTTTTTAAGCAGCAGAAAATACAATTCATTAGTCTGAGACCTAATTTATAAATGTCTAAGTTCTTTACTACAAAGATCACTGCTTTATGCTGCCAATTACTCAATGCCTGAAAACTACACTTTCTATTTTTTATTTGGTTTACTATCTGAGGAAGGTGTTAGTAAATTTAATAACCCTCCCCCCCCGAAAAAAAAATGCATGGCTTCCATACCAACATTGTAAATAAATACATATGTACATGCCTAATTAAAGTTACTAAATACGATGTATCATGCTCATTGCTTGGAATACGCAACAAGATTAAGATAGTTATTTGATACAAATTAATCTGTAGACTAAATGTCATTTTGTTAAAAATGTCCTTGGGCTTTTCTGAAGAAGATGGCACGCTTGAACGAAAATTAATATGGAAATTTAAAGGACATACAATAGAAAAACAATCTAAAAATGACACATCTATATAATTTCCAGTCTTGCTATAAAGCTATAGAAACCAGGGTTATGGGGTATCAGTGTGATGATATAAAAAACGTCAAAGGAAGAGGATAGAGTATGTAGGGAATAAAAATAAGAATAGGTAATTCAATTGGAAAAGGATTGCCGTATTTTTCTGTCACTGCCAATTTTACTAAAACTTTTGCATTTCTTTTCCTTTTACTTTATTCTTGGATATCAAATCAACGCACTTATTATAATTCTGTTTTCAATTCTCTAGTAAAAGTTGAAAGTAGGGTGTAGTTAAAAGAGTAATTACAGAATGGCAAGGCAAATATTAAGAGTCAGGGGTCCTCAAACTTTTTAAACAGGGGGCCAGTTCACTGACCCTCAGACCATTGAAGGGCTGACTGCAGGCCCCCGGACAAGTCAGCTGCTAAGCAGGACAGGCAGCAGCGGCAAAAACACCTGGCTGCTGGATAAATGTCTTTGGCCGGCTGCATGTGGCCTGCAGGCCGTAGTTTGAGGATGCCTATTTAGGTCATTAAATATGAAATGTTCGATTTGGAGTCAAAAGTTTAGGTTGTTATATTTCAAGCAAGAAGCAGTGCAATTAATGAAAGTATGCGCCTAAACTATCAGCACAGTTTTTCCGTATTATTGATAGTTTGTGTATGATAGCAATAAAAAGCCGAGGAAGCAAGTGGTAATGAAATAGCAAATGGCATTTTCCATGGCTTGTTGAGAATGGAATGTTTTTCCTTGCAAGAAGTGGTCTAAAAGTTGTTTTTTTTTTTTTTCTACTTGACCACTCAAGGTGCTCAGCATGCAGGCATCACCTGAGATTTTTTTATTTTAATTATTTTTTATTAAATCATAACTTTGTACATTGATGCATTTATGGGATTAAGGGTACTGCTTCGATATACAATGTGAAATGCTTACATTGAACTAAGTAACACATGCATCACAATTATACTCATTTCTTAATAGTTTTGAAATGTTTTATTCCACCTTTGGTGAGGTCCCCCCAAATGCCCTCCCTCCTTCCATGTCCCCCCTCCTTTCTGAAAGTCCCTTCTACTTTCTGGACTATAGTTATGTTTTGCCGTTCATCTGAGTGTGTAGGTGATTATATATTGATTTCATAGTAGTATTGAGTCAGCTGGTACAAGGTCTGAATAGAGTGGATGACAGCGTTTCCAAACCCAGCTTCTGAAGTTTGAGCACTATTGTTCGTAGGACAGCATTGTCTTATATGAGTATTAGCCTGCCCCTATTGATCAATCTGGACTGTTTTAACCGAAGCAGCCTCATCATATTGTCCATTTGGTTGCAGCAGACATCTGCTATCATCAACTGGCCAGGTTTCATGAAGATGGAGTGGATAATACCAGTGCTGGACCATTAAGCAGACACTGTTAGCTGTTGGTGATGAATATTTGGCTTTGGACTGTGTTTTGACACTTCATCTTGTTTGTGCCAAACGCTTGCGATTGTCAGTATTTTTCATCACATAGTAATAGGGTGTGGAAATGGTTTGCCTTTTAGTCATGACAACAAAGAGAAGAAGCTTAGAGACAATTTCTCTTCTGATCCAGCTTCTTTACCTTGCTCATTTGCTTCAAATGGACCTGTTCTGTTGGAATTAGCAATATCAAAGCTTGCGGCTAATTCATGCACAGTTTGAGATGGATTCACTTTCACTACAGCTTTTAGTTCATCTTTTCACCTCGGTCTCAGGTCACACATGTGGCTCATTTTCAAAATTAATATCACCAGAATGGAACTTCTCAAACTATGCATGTGCTGTGCTTTCATTAGTGACACCCTTCCCAGGCACTTCGTTGGTATTTCAAGCTGTCTACACTGCACTGGTTCTACCGTGGAACTCAAATTAAAAAATAACATGAATGTTTGACTTACACATGGTTTCACAAACATTGCTCTAAAAGAATTAAAAGGTAATCGCAAGCAAAAATGCACATTTGAAAGAGTGAGGATATACATTCATACACACACATAGCTACAAGAGGTGTCAACATGAAATGTCAGAGATATCAACTCTCAAAGTTAGGACTAAAGGAAATAGGGCATTTCTTACTTATCTTTAGTAACTTTGTCTATCAAATAATACTGTTTCCAAAGTCCAACATAGGGAATTCCTAACTAAAATTTCCCCCCTTGTCTATGGCTTTCTGAATTAGAATTTCTTTCCTAGGTATCAAGAGATAGTTAATATTTTCTCTCATATCCTCTGTAATTTATTTTTGGGATCCTTCATTAGAGCTAATCCATCAATATTCATGTGCAAACTTGGTATTAAAACTCAATGGAAAGCAAGCAGGTCAGAGGGAGTGGAGGGGAGATTAAGTCCACACCAAAACGGTCCAGTACACTAGCTGAGTGAGGGCCACACTTATCACTTTGAAGTATAAGAGAATATCTTTATTATTATGCTCTATGCAAAGTCTTTATAGCCCAAAAATAGTAAGCATAAAAGAAAAATGTAGTATAGCATATTGTAGAAACATTGGTTCTAGTCCTTCAAATCTGGTTTGTGTTCTTTTGTTTTGTTTTGTTTTGTTTTGTTTTCTGTAAAGTACCAGAGAATAAATACTATAGGTTTTGTGAGCCACATGGTCTTTCTATGCTACTTAGCTCTGTTGTTGTAAAGTGAAAACAACCACAGGTAATACATGAGTGAATGGGTTAGGCTGTGTTCCAATAAAGATTATTTATTACAAGCAAGCAGCAAGCCGGATTTAGCACACAGGCTCTAGTTTACTAACCATTGTTCTAAATGAGAGGGCAAATCTCTCTTTGAAAGAAAATATTTCCTGTAAGTGCCACTATCCAGAATATACAAAGCTCTCCTTCAACTTCATTTGCACCAATATGGATGGAGCGGGAAGATATTAGGTTAAGTGAAATAAACCTGAGTAGGCTGTTTAATAGCACCACGAGGGGACTACATTAATAGTAATTTTTATATATTTCACAATAACTAAAGGAGTAGAATTGGAATTTTCCAACACAAAGAAATGACTAATGTGTCAGGTGATAGATATTCCAGTTACCTTGATCCCATCAATTTATATTGTATGCTTATCAATAAATATTGTATACTTATATAAAATATCCCTTGTACCCCATAAATATCTCCAACTTTTATATATCCATTAAAATTAAAAATAATGGAATAAAACCAAAATAAGAAAACATTCTTAATAATATGAATAATAAAAGAGTAGGCTATTATAGAGGCCTGCAAAAAAGAGTAATACATACACACAAATTATATATATATGTATGTATATATATATATATATATATATATAATTCAATTTATATTATGTTCTAAAACAGATGAAACCAAGCTATTGTTATAAAAATCATCATGTAGCCTTTGGAGCCTACTTAACTGGAAAATAGCATGAGTAAATTTAGAGGTGTGGAAATACTCTTTATTTTACTGGGGTGGTGGCTTTATATGTGCTAATTGGCCAAAACTTGCAATTGTACATTAATCTGTACATTTCGTATATGTAAATTATATTTTAAGTTTTAAAGGTGATTTTTTTTATTGCTAACATATCAATAATTTTTATGGTAAATTGAGTGCCACAGTTATTAAAGAACTAGAGATAATTCTGGAATTCTTTGAACAAAGGTACGTTGTCAAATTCTGAGACATGATATAAAGGCAGTGCAGGACTGGTCTTTGTTAAAACTCTAAAGTAATTACCTTAAAAGTAATTAAAATAATTTAATTGAAAGTAATTCATCTTTCTGTTATTCTGGCCTCCTTCTGGTTGGTCCTATAACATATTTTCTTTCTGAAATCTTGTGTTTTACCTTTTCTCTTACCCTATTCATCCCCAAATAAATGCCTAAGAAATAATCAAATCAATTAATCCACGTACTCTCCCAGAAGCTTTAGCAGACGTCTGTTTTCATTTGCTCCCTCATCTTGCAATGAAAGTAGATTCCTGTTAAAGTACATTTGTAGGCATTAAAATAACCCCATTGATTTGAGATCTATTTTGTAGAATAGAAGATGATATCTTCCCAGACCACTGGTTATGAGGAGAATACAAGAGCATCTCTCATTCCTAAGTGGATATTAGGAAACTATTGAAATCTCTACATATCATCTGTGGACAAATAAGTGGCAAATTATTAAATAAACCTTCACAGTCCTTGAGACCAAAGTCAGAATTTTACCCTCATGCTCAATTTAAATATAATAACATAAAAATTTTATAAATAAGTGTATGCATTTGAAATAATTTTTTTTTTTTTTGAGACAGAGCCTCAAGCTGTCCCCCTGGGTAGAGTGCTGTGACATCACAGCTCACAGCAGCCTCCAACACCTGGACTCAGGCGAGTCTCCTGCCTCCACCTCCCAAGTACCTGGGACCACAGGCCCCCGCCATAACACCTGGCCATTTTTTGGTTGCAGCCATCATTGTTGCTTGGCAGGCCTGGGCTGGATTCGAACCTGCCACCTTAGGTGTATATAGCTGGCGCCTTAGCCACTTGAGCCACAGGTGCCAAGCCTGAAATAAATTTTAAACTATAAATTTGGGCAGTGCCTGTAGCTCAGTGGGTAGGGCACCAGCCCCATATACCGAGAGTTGTGGGTTTGAACCTGGCCTTGGTCAAACTGCAACAAATAAAATAGCCAGACATTTTGGCTAGTGCCTGTAGTCCCAGCTACTTGGGAGGCTGAGGCAAGAGAATCACCTAAGCCCAAGAGTCGGAGGTTGCTGTGAGCTGTGACCCACAGTAACCAGGGCAATAAAGTAAGATTCTGTCTGTAAAAAATAAATAAATAAACTGTAAACTTCATATAATTTTCCACCAATATGCTTATAATCGGTAGAATGAAAATAGGTTACTTTAATATTCTCTCTAGCCTAACATATTGTATGTATTTTCAAAAAGCTGGTGATAATCTTTAAAAAAAGGAAAGGAAATAGCATCTTAAATCATAAGCTCTTTAATGCTTCTGCTTTCCTTAATACTACAATTCTGTCTTTTGATTTATGTTTTTTTTGCTTCTAAATAGTCCTAAACTCAGTTTAAACATCCTTTCATTTAAAGAGAATTGTAAGTTCATAATACAATATTCATGCTGGAAAACACCATATAAATAATTCCATTCAATTCATCCGCTGAGAATTGGTGACTTAGTTATATTAACATCCTCATAAAGTATTTGGACATCCAATTTATTCTGCAGATTGTTTAGTTTAAGACCTAGCTTAGTTATTTTTAGTAAATTGCCAATTTTGCTAACTCTGTGAGTCTATTCTCTTTATGAAAAGAATAGATGTATCCGTGTTGGCTTTACTTCACTGACTGAAATCTATGCTCAGAAGAACAATACTTTAGGTATTACAAGTAAAATTTAGTTCACTTCCATTGAGAGTTGTATCTTACAATTCTGAAAAAAAGCATAATATCCAGGCAGTGCACACCTAATGCCTTACTCTCGTTCAGGAGAAGAAAATGGGCCTGGGTGATGCATTCCTTATTATAGTAACTATTAATAGGAAGCTGGAAATAGCTTTATTGTTCTAAATGGATAGAAGAACTACTCTTACTGAAAATGCTATCTACTGTGTATTTAATAAATATAATTTTGGGTAATGTAACATAACAGAGTGTATTCTTGAATAAACTAGGCAAATGGTGTAGTTTAAATTGTTTGACTTATAACAACAAGGACCAGCCTTTCCTTAGTAGTCTTAGGAATTGAAACTTGAGGTAATCATTGTAAATAACACTAATAGAACTCAAACTGCTTCAACTGTTATTTAAAAATAATTTGATTTCAAAGAGCAACAAAGTAAGATTAGAAATCACCCCAAGGGGTGAAAAAGAAAATTAATTTTAATTTTATAATGACCTTTTACATTTTATTTATTATATTTAATTCATAAGAATTTCAGTCTGTAGGCTAAAACATAAGATTTCAATATATATATTTTATATATATAAAAGATATTTATTTTATTTACATATAAAACAAGATATATATGTTTTATATATATATCTTATACAAAGAGGTCTATAATCAAGATCTTATTGCCAGATGACATATCATCTTTCTAGTGTCTGAAATTACTTTTAGTGTCAAACTATGCACCAAACACTGAAATAGCATCTATCCATGGCAATAATCACACATTAGAAGAAAATGAAATATAAGTTCTCTAATTTTTCCTAGCAAACCGAAAGCTATTGATATAACCTGGTGATTATCTAAACTGTCAGAGGAAAACAGAATATAAATTTAAAAGATTTGTAAATTAAAAAGCAAAGGTAACTTGATACCAGATAAAATAAAACATTTGATTCTTTGACTTAAGGTGATATGGTCAAAGGGAAATATCTGTAACCAAAAGTATCAATCTTCACATTCTTGAAGAGCAAAGAACCTAAGAGTTCATCAATCCCAAACCATTAACTTTTCAGTGTCTTAGACAAAATATCATTAATTTGCTTATACATGTAAATTTAGTCATTTTGAAGAGTACTTGAGCTAATTTAATAGTCTTTAATAACCTGTCTAGCCAATAAAAGTTTAAGGCTTGCTGCTCAACCTTAGTATTATTGAAAATAAAAATAAGAAGGTAAATTTAGTAAAATAAATAATTAAATATACAAGTTCATTGTAAGTAAAGAGTTAATTTTTCTGGTGTCCTGTTGTGACATTATTCAATATAGATAAGTCTGCATCTGGTTTACTCAACACACCTTTTTTCCAGAGCCACTGGTGCAAAACAGATTAGAGATTTACTGTGCAGTCGCACTTTTATATATCCAGATGGATTGCAATGTTTTGGTTACAGAACTATAGATAGAGAAAGTAGTTTTAAAAGAATCATGTCCCTATGTGTGTGTGGGGGGGTGAAATGGCGGGGGTGAAGTGATCATCAAATCTGAAAAATGGAATTCACCGAATTAAGTGCCAAGATTTAGGATTTCTAGGGAACATCTGTTTTGAAATCCTAAAACATCTTCCTCCTGGGAGTGAAGAACTAAAGAAAAGTTATGAAATATGCAGTTGTGTCTTGGGAACAATATTCTTTGCAACTGTGTGATTTTCAGTGATCTTTTATTTGTTTGTATTAATGATTAGGGCTGCTATAAAAAAAACTACCCCAAACTGGTTTTCTTATGAATATCAGAAACTTTTTTTTCACAGTTCTGGAGGCTGGGAAGTTCAGGATCATGGCACCAGAGTCTGCTGATAACCCGTTTGCTGTTTCATAGATGGTCCCTTCTTGGAGGTCTTCATTTGGTAGGAGAGGAAGGGATCTCTCTGCATTCCCTTTTATTCATGAAGGTTCTGCCCTCATGACCTAACTACCTCCCCAAAGCCCTACCTTTTAATACCACCACATCGGAGGTTAGGATACTAACATACAAATCTTGAAGGGACCATGGAAGTCTCTCATCAAGCTTTTGTTGATGAGGGAATCATCAGTATGTTACTTTATATTTTGACACAAGCTCCTTATATTTTGAGGAACTGCTTCTTAAAATCTTTCAGGTAACATATGTAGTGCCCCTAGCATTAATATTTACATTTTTTTCTATAATTCAAGATCTCAAATGTTGGGTAGATAACCTAGTTACTTACTTATTTTTAGTTATTACTATAGTTTCAGAGATAAGTTCTCAACCATCCTTTTTCTGGGTTATGCTTCTATCCAATGAGCGTGCAGTGAGAGCAGTAACTGCTGACACCTACACAGCAACCCCGTCACCTGGAGCTTTGCTTTGCTTTGGCACAATTTTTGGAAAAAAGAATATCATAAAAATAAATAAATAAAAAGAATAAATAAGGACAAGTTCTCATTACATTGAGCAGACCAGAATACAGTGGGACAATCCTAGTCATGATCTCAAGCCATCTACCAGCCATAATCTCCCAGGTATCTGGGACTATAGGTATACACCCCACACCCACCCTGGTTATTGAATCTCCAATTATCAAAATGTCATTTTTGATAAACAATAGCATATGATTTCATATTCCAATGGATTTTATGTAATTAAATCTCATTATTTTTCACTAAATGTAGAAGATACATTGCTTATTTCTTACAGCACCACTGAGATATAATGAAATCATAGATCTCTCTTTCAAGTCACACCTATATCCCTGTAGGAGAGGGGGAGGAGGATAAAGTGGCTTAGTGTACAAATAAAAAATATATTACTTCTTCTTTACACACTCAAGAAGAAGTGGCTCTGAAAAGCAGTGCAGAGGTGAAACCCACTGTGCTGAGCTTTCACTGTTAAACATGGCCGTTAACTTTTGTTGAATAGAAGTAGCTTACGGCAAATATCTACATGAAATAACAGGGAGGGCTAACGGGCTTGCCTAGGTGGATATGGGCCTTGAAGGAAAACAATAGGGTGGCGAGCAATAAAGAGGTGGGGGGAAGAGCTCTACAGATGTTCATAAGTGAGTGGGCACTAAGCATAATGACCTTCGATTCACATGTTACACACCAAAGAGCATCTACCACAGAGGTTCTTTAGAATAACCACTGGTTGATTCTCATTTGCCACTTTCATCAGCTGTCATAGAATGGATTCATGCTTGCAGTAGCCTTGATCACCATCCATGGAGCCCATGCATATACTAACAGCTTAGCCTCCTGGTATCCAAGGTAGATTTAGTTGCTATAATTCCAGAAACAGCAAAAATCAAGGCTCAATTTCTTACAGAAACAGAATTCACTGCTGAGCGCCTAACTTTTCTGAGGAGGCCAACAAATCAGTTGCTCCTTAATTGATTACATCAGATACGTCACACCTTCGAAAAATAGGAAAGTTGACTTTTGAACAAAGTGGGTGATGGAGGAGCACCCACACAGTCAAAATCCACTCCCCCCAAAGTTAACTCCTAGTAGTCTACTAGTGACTGGAAGTGTTCTTATGATAAAGTGAGATAAAGTAAATATTAGTAAGAAAGTCATAAGAATGAGAGAAAATATATTTAGTATTTATTAAGTAGTCATCATAAAAGGTCTTTATACTCAGCATCTCTTCATACTGAGTAGGCTGAGGAGAAAGTGGAGGGGTGGGTCTTGCTCTCTCTGGGGTGTCAGAGACTGAAGAAAATCTGCAGGGAAGTGGACCCACGCAGTTCAGCTGTAATTACTATTGACGGGGATAAATGTGAGACATATTCTAGGTAAGGCGTTGCCTATCCTATTAAGACTGTCATAGCAGAACAATTATCTAAACTCTTATAAAATGTTTGATCCAAGAACACATCATGCCGCATAATATAACTCTGGCCGAAGAACATATTTATGGCAAAAGAAAAGGATGGTTAGCACACGGCCATAGGGTCCAGTATCATATCACATTCCACAGCCGCCAGAAACTTCTAATCTGATGAGCTAATATAGAGTTTCTTTCCAAACCTCTGCACTATTAAACATTTCAGTTCACAGGAAAAGTGAAATCCTGTCCTGAGAATCTCTATGGTTTAAATTAGTTTGTTTGTATCACAGAATGCATTTTGAAATCTGTGGATAATATCCAACTCAATTGTCTTAATTTGATCTTAGATGTGGCTGATTGAACTCTTTGTGAGCCCACTGCGAGAATTTTCAGATGTTGGCAATGTGCCTTAGTACTATTTGAATATACTTAGTTTCTCGAGCAGAGAATTGACTTGTGTGGTTTGGGAGGTCTTTGTAAGTTATATAAATGAATAAAATATTACATTTACACACATTAATATTGTGGAATATAGTAATATGCCAAAATAGAAGTTCTATAGCCATTCTCAATAACTCATTATTAAATCTAAATCTTTACTATCTTCTTTTGAATAAATTTTAAAGATATATTTACAATAAAAAATAAAATAAAAAGTTCAAATAGGATCGAATACTCACACATTAAAAGAAGTAACTGAGTATAGCAGAACTCAGCCCATTATCAGAAGTTGGCAGGGATATTTCATTTCATACATCATTTAGAGATTAATTCACCACAGTGATACTATAAATCTAGTTTATATTAAAATGTTAATGGAACACAAAAAAATCACAACAGTTTTCCACAAATATCTCTCTGAAGGTGCACAGAGATGATGAACCCTGCAGTCCCAGCAGGAATAGATTCACATTTGACGGAGCTAATGTCCTTGACTTTGTATAAGCTCAAAACTACAATAACACAAACTAAGGAAAAGATTTATTTCAAAACAATTATTTAATTTTTATTTTTTGAAAGCTCTAAAACATATTTAACAGCACATAAATTATTACTAGATACTGGAATATAGTGGATAATTTATTGTCAGTGTTTTAATTCATAACTACATTTTTATGTGAGAAGAAATGAGTAAATGAGAAATATATGTCCAACTGTGCTCAGAAATCCTGTTACAAACAAGAACATGCAGATTACATCTGAGATATAAAGAAGATATAATTCATGAAGTACATTCACTGCTTCTAACAATATTGAACAAACTACCTACCTATTTATCTTTTCCAAATGTGTGAGTACCTATATCATCAAAGAAGTCAGTCAAGAACTCTTTCTTTAGATTAGCCAGGGCATCCAGAACACTAGTACAATATAAAAGAAACAAAATCCTAGTCTTAAAATGTCTTGAAATTTGGGTGGTGCCTGTGGCTCAGTGAGTAGGGCATGGGCCCCATATACTAAGGGTGGCAGGTTCGAACCTGGCCCTGGCCAAACTGCAACCAAAAAATAGCCAGGCATTGTGGTAGGGTCCTGTAGTCCCAGCTACTCTGGAGGCTGAGGCAAGAGAATCACCTAAGCCCAAGAGCTGGAGGTTGCTATGAGCTGTGATGCCAGCCATGGCACTCTACCAAGGGCGATAAAGTCAGACTCTGTCTCTAAAAAAAAAAAAAAAAAGTCTTGAAATTTAAAATAGAAAATTTAATATGAGCATTTAAATACCAAAAATTATAGTGAAAGAAATTTAGAGATAACACAGATAAACAGAAAATAGACAGACATATGACAGATAGGTCATTTTTAGACATCTTTGTGAGCAATTTAAGTTTTTAATTCATTGAATCCTCACCAAATCCTGCATTATTATTAGTATTTAATAAATGAAGAACTTGAGATTTTAAAAAGTTAATGTATTTGATGAAATTGTAGTACTTACGGAGTGATGGATAAGGAAGTCTAACACAAGCCTTTCTAGCTTCAAAGCCAGGGCTAAACCATTATGCATATAACAGGGTGCCCCAAATGCCACCATAAGGTCTCTGTACGTAGAAAAAATGGGAAATAGTAGCTAATGCATCTTTACCATACAACCTCTAGAAGTTGGCCATCCAAGGGCTGTAACAAACTGGTCAACATACGGAAGTGGTCAACCTAAGGAACTAGGCCTACTGTATTGATATGTACATGTGGTGCAAGTCTAGTCTATGAAAATTTGGTCAACATAAGGAGGTGGTCAATGTAGGGAGGTGGTCAACTAAGGAGGTTTTACTACACTTACAAAATATTCATTATAAGATTTTACAAAATATTTACAAAATATTCTCTGTGTTGGCCACCTTTTTACATAATTTTGTAATGACTATTTTGTAAGTAAAGGTACATTTTGCTACAATTTTCTATTTTTCCTATGTATGGAGACTTTATAGTGAACTTTGGGAAACCCTGCTATTCTCTCTATAAATTATCATTACATGTAACACTAAAATTCTAGAATCTCTTGAAGAAGTTTCAGATGGTTTTCTAGTGATCATTACTGTGCCCTCAGATTTTAAGTAGGTCAGGAGGACACTGCAGAACTCTGTATTTCTTCCTAAACACATCAGGTAATTTTGTCATAGGTGGTTGGTCATCCACAATGTGAGAGCACTTACTAAGCTCAATTTGTGGCTATAATTTAAGACAAAGGGAAAGTAACTGTCCCTAAAGGAACATAAACAGAATAGGGAATTAACTCCATGTCGATTGCAGCTCAAGCTGCCCTAATCTGAGAGAACAAAGAGGAGTAATTCAAACATTGCAATCTGCAGAATCAGAACCTGGCTAGCTTTTCATGGATTTGTTCACTGACATAATCACACTGTACCTATTCAGGCTGTTTTCACCTTCACTGCAGGATGACAGCAGCTAATTATATAAAAAGTTTATTTTAAAATTAAGTTTATATTTACATAAAGTTGTAGAAATAATACAGAGAAATTCTGAATGTCCCTGAAGAAGTTTACCCTAATGGTAGTAACCATAGTGTAATATCACAAATCATGTAATTGACATCAATATAACCCATTGACCCTTTTATCAAATTTCATCATTTTACATGCACTCATTTCTTGTGCATTTTATTTGGATGTAGAAAATCTTCTTTCATGTACAGATTTTCTGTTACCACTGTCACAGTCACAGAAGAGCTTCATCACAATTGCATAATTATTTTTATACAATTGTATAATCATATATATATTGAACCCTCTTATGGCCATAGCCATGTCCTTCCCTGCCCCATTCTATAATCTTCAGAATCACTAATCTGTTTTCCATCTCCATAATTTTGCTATTTTTAGAATGCTATATAAAAGGGATATAACCTTTTGATATTAGTTTTTTCACTCAGAATAATAACCTTGAGAGCTATCATTTTGTGATACAAAGTTTCAATTAGGAGGGAGGAATAAGTTCAAGATATCTATTCAAAGACATGGTGATAATAGCTAATGACAAAATATATTATTTTTATTGCTGAATAGTATACTGTAGTATGTACGTATCACACGTTATTTAACCATTCACTTGGTGAAGGATATTTGGGTTCTTTTCATTTTGGGACTATTACACATAAATGCACTGAAACATTCATATACATATTTTTGTGTGAGCCTGTTTTCATTTCTCTGTGATAAATTCCCAGCAGCATAATTATGCCGGGTCTTATGGCATTCTCAGTTTCAGGGTTTGTGTACTTGTCTTTAAGAAACTGCCAAATTGTTTTCCAGAGAGGCTATATCATTCTACATATCACCAAAAATTCATGAGTGATTCAATTTTTCTTCATGTTCTCAAGCATTTGGTATTATTTCTATGTTTTATTTTAGACACTCTGGTAGGTGTGTAGAAAAATTTCACTGTAGTTTGAATTTGTACTTCCTTAGGGGGTGTGGATGTTGACATTTTTTTCATGAGCTCACTTGCCATTACTTTCATGAATGTTTTACACACACACACACACACACACACATACACACCAGTGTTGAAGTGCATTGTATACATTGTTGCTCAAGTTTGAAGTTTTCTTTCTACATTCTGAATACAAGTCTGTCACTGGTTGTGTGGTTTGCAGATATTTTCTCGAATGCTATTGCTCGTTGCTCTTCCTGTTCACCATTGAGAGAATAAATGCTTTTCTTTTATGAGGTCTGTATCTTTTCCTTTTATGAATTGCCTGCCTCTAATTTTATTTCTTGGGTCATTATCCTCAAGGTAAGGAAAGGCCTTGTGTCAATCATTCTTTGTGATATGAAAAGCAAGTAACCAGATCATATGTATTGTTAGTAATGGTTTTCTGCTAATAGTATCATTGAAACAAAATTTGAAAGTAGTTTGTGACTGAAAAAAAAAAACCCTCACAATGTTTTATGGACGCCCTGTTCTATAATGCCTTCTAACTAATGATAGTGTGATCTACATTATAAAACTTTCCTCTTGTGACTGTCCACCTTATATATTATATTCTCTACAGTTTCCAGCTCAGGAAACTAAAGAACCTGCTAAAATAAGGAAATAGGTCGTTAATGGCCCTGAATTGGGTGAGTCATTTGTGTCTGGGGGAAATTACTATCACTTGTCTCCAAATAATTCTCTATATCCCTGCATAAAACTCCTACTTCTTTATTTAAGAAATTTAAAATCATGCACCATGGAAGAGGTTTAATGCTTCCTGGAATATTCTAACAGAATTCTTCATGTCACCTTTGACACTCTACTTCATTGTCTACAGTGTTACAAATGTTATCATCACAAAAGTTAGAAGTGATCATGATACCTTCCTACTTAACCACCTCTGTTGATAGTTCTTGGCTGAAAGAATACATTTAAATTTGACAAAATGATAGTTGGGTCCTCTGTAACTCAGGAAATTCACCATATTTAACTAAGGGCTCAAACCAAAAGCCAAGTCATCCTTGACACTTAAAAAATTTCTCCAATATTTATAACAGATTATTGAGAAGTAAATAACACATAACACTACTTCAAAATACAAAATGCTGTTGGGAAAGTATCCAGACGTGTGTGTCTCTCCTTTGCATATTGTGTGGCTGGATGGTTTCCAGGACAGTCCTGGATGTCTCACAGTTATCTTTGTCTCTATCTTCATGGAACACAGGATCCAAGCGAACAGTATTTCTTTTCTATACTGCAGCCACAGTTACTTTAATAGGCAACTTCATTTTGCCTATAACAGGTAGTGATTGCTGTCTTTGGAACATAAATCAGATCACTCTGTACCCCTGCTGAATTATTTCCAGTTCCTTTTCACTATACAGGAGATTAAAGCCAGTCCCCTTACTGGCCTGTGTGTTTCTTCATGACCTAGGTTCCAACTGTCCCTCTGTCATGTCGTAGCAACTCCACCTTTTATCACCGTTTGTCAGCAAGAATTTGCCAAGCTAAATCTTTTCTTCCTCAAGTTCATTGTTTTTCGGGGTCTTTCTGTGCATTGTTCCTCTGCCTGAAGCATCTCCCAGCACGTGGTGAACCCAAAACTCACCTCTTCAGACAGGTCTTTCTTAACCCCTCGTGATGTTGGCCACATCCATCCCATACATTTGCCATCACGGGGGGTTGTTTCAACTTCATACGATTTACCACTGCCTGAAACAATCTACTGTGTTTATTGTGAATCATCCACATGGGCATATTAGCCCATCATACGATAAACTTATCTCTTTTATTCACTATTATATTTCCAGAACCTGGGTGGTTCTTGGAATACAGTATGTACTCACTGAGCATTTGTTTAGTATATAAATGCATCTACTTATATATTTATTGAACTATTTTTATTAATTGCTCTTTAAAATAGGAAGCAAAGTTAATCTGACTTCTTCTTTTCCTATGCCAAAGTCCTAAATTGTGAGCTTTACACACAGAATTTCTCTCATGACTTCCTAAATCAAATATGTCTTTTTCTTTTCACAAAATTTTGTATTCTCCAGCTCCACCACCCTTCTTGTTGACAACATCTTGGACCAGAGCTGGAGAAATATTCCCTGATATGACAACAATATTCTAAATGCTAAATAGGAAAAAGTGCCTTCAGGTTTTTAACAATCAGTGTTTCATCGACGCTGCTGCTGGAGAGTCAGAAAGTATGCTGTTATAATGTACTCACGCTCATCAGCTGAGATTTATTTGTCATGTTATGACATGTCTTTGAAATTAACATTTGAAGATGTTTCAAATGTCAGGATTTGGTTGAGGAAGGGGTGAAGGCATTTGAAAAAAGTTTCCAAGCTCTGAAGTTCCTCTTAGTCACAGCTCATTGGTGGGAACCTTATTTCTCACTTGGCATGCATTTCCGTTATGCTCCTTCCTTTTCTTTTGGTGCCAACATGCTGGGCCAGCTGTCCACCATCACTTAAAGTGGGGTGCCACTATCCATGCAGTATAGACTTTAATATAAAAAAAAACATTCTTTGTTAATGGTAAATATCACTAGTAGAGAGGATGAGAGATATTCATGAGAAAAACAAGGAAAGAAAGAAATTGAGCTTTACAAAAATCCTTGAGTGTATAAATATATTTTTGATAGCAGGGCACCTTATGTCAGCAGCCTGTTCACTTAGAGAAAACCTTTGACAGTCTTCATGGTTTGGTTGCCTAATGGGATTCTGTCAGGAGTAAATTGGGTTTCTGGTACCACATTTACTTTAAAACAGCATAAAAACTAATGACCGTGTCAAGCTATGTACACGGCCAGCAGCTATATTATGCCAGGATAATTGCTTAAATTTGGATTTCTGATACTCTTTCTCAGTCAAAGGCCATGTGTTGAATGCTGGCAGACCAGACAATGAATCCATTGTTCATTATATGGATAGATATAAACTCAGAAACAGGGTTTTCTCCCCTCATAATTCTGATTATTTCTGCAGATATAATGACCCCTGTATTTTCTAAGCTTCTACCCCATACAGACCACAAACCCTTTCATATTACAGAATGAAAATGTTGGTGGGAAGACCATCTTAAAGAGGGAGTTTCTTGGGGATTGAGCACTTATATTGGTGCTAGATTTCTAGTGTTAAATAAAAAATATATGATGCTTCAGAGAAAACAGTTACACTTCAATGCTAGTTGATGAAAATATGTGGGACCATTTGGCCTCATAGCTTTCCCAAGTGTCCCTCTCGTCCTTCATTTAGTCTCAGGTTTGTACTTTAATACTTCCCTTGTACCTTCTCCTGTGTCTTCCCATTATCCCTCTTTTTTTTTATTCCATGTCTTTCTTCAATCACATTTGTACTTATCATAGAGATGTGCACTTACCATGTATGATACGCCGTCATGATTTCTGTTTTAAAGAATCATATATGACAACAGCCTGAAGGTCTGAGGAAATCTTCAATTCTGCTTTTGTCACTGTGCTCCTGATTTTTTTCTTTGCCTGAATTTGAAATATGGTACCACTCATATATCTTAGACATCTACACACACAGGGCAATGTCTCTAAAGTGCCTCTTGGTTTGGTTGATTTCAATCATCTGATATCTACACTTGTCATTGTCACCGCCTCCATCTCAAACCCACCTTCTGCAGCTTGGCACCAGCCATTCTTCCTTTATTCCAACCTAAGCAATGTCCCCTGTCTTCTTCACTGTAGCTCTATCACATGGGCATTTCCAACTACATTTTAATGGTTCTGTCCTTTGATGGTGTGCCTTCCTTTTATTTTCAGAAGTCCTACCAAGAGAGCAGAAGCATTTTCTAAAATAAAATTTTACAAAAAGAGATGGATAGAGAAAAATGAAAACAAGTGGCACTCAGAGTCATGTTCATAAAAAATGAGTTCCTTGAAGCAAATAACTTATTTAGGCTCTCAGCGGTTTATACATGTAGATTCCTATAATATCTAGCTTCTTACTAATACTTTCTCATTTGTCTTTGACATCAGAAGAAAAAAAACTTCTAACATGTCACAGACATATCACGTCACTCAAAAGCTCTGTCAGTGCATCAAGAGGTGGTTTTAGGAATGATACTGGTCAAGCTAAGAGGATAAAAATTATCATATTTACTAAAAAGATTGCTTATTAATTTATAAAACCTAGGTGTCAGTCACATTCTGCCTGCTATTAATCCAATTAAACTAGACGGCAAAACTCCAAACTTGTGACTGTCAGTCATCTTTTTTTCCCCCTCTACATTATTTCTCTGATTTTCACATGCTTTTCTGCTTTCTTAAAAAATTTTTTTGAGTATTGCCTTTATTTCACACATGTTACACTAATAAATCCTACTTCTTCACCTTCTCTATAAACACTTCTCTCATTTCGTGGCCTTACAGTCTCTACTGAAAGTGTGGTTTCTATGTGTGTGTCAGGGGGAGGGGGTCTTACACACACACGGGAGTGAAAGATGATGACCGCCGTGAGGAAGATGTGCAGGCTTCCCCACCTTCCCCAACTCTCTGGTTCTACCCCTCCCATCCTATGATTCTATGTTCTCTCCTAACTCCTTATTTTGGCCTACATATGGGCTCCCTCACATCCTAGACTAAGGCCCAAGATCTTATCAAAGCTTTCTCCTACAAAAATTCTAATTCCTCATAGGAATTTCAGCAAACGTGAAAAGTAGTGCCTCTGGACAAAAATAGATTTGAAATAAAAGAGAGAATTTGATGCTCTTAAGAAGTATATTGTTGCACTAGTTCAATGTGACAAATGGGTGAGGCTGATGTCACCAGTGTTTCTCTCATTTTGTCAGTTTTCCTGAAAACTTGGTGTTTAGCATCTGATTGGGAGAGTGCGCACAGACCTCAGCATGCATTTCAACCGCTGGTCTCTTGACATATTCTTTCTCCAGACAAACAAAGATGTATTCCAGCCCTGAGCATATACTCTTTGCACCTTGATATTTTCCATATCTCTGCATTGAAAGAGCAACATTCCTCCATTATATATTAAGATTCATTTAAATGTCACCAGGCAACTGATTTACAAGCTGCACATTATAGTAATTCCTTCTGTGTTGACTATGCCATAGGTTCTTTAGGAATTATTTTAAAGTTTCTATTCCGCTGAAGGCCCTAGTAGTTCTCCGTGGCTACTCATATGAAATCATAGTACCACGAATCACAAGGTTAACATGCAGAATATATTTCCAAAAAATTTTCTCCATAAATATAATAAACATGTAGCTGACATTACTTGGAATCACAGGAACAAAATATCATTGTCATTTCATTATGGATGTATGTATACATTTTATCGTACCTGTTTGCTTTTAGCTCTTGGAAGCAAGGTAACAAAAGTGTATGTTATGGATTTATTTGACCAGTTTTAGACCACTGAAACATTCCAGCAGAAAAACAGTCACAGTCTAATTTTCATCTTCTAACCTCTCTTTGGATCTCTGCTTGCTGCTTGAAACTTTCTAGGAAATAGATGTAAAGGATATAAAGGTTAAGAGGAGACAGAAAACCCAAAGCTTTAAAGTTCACTGATCATTTACCAATGTTAGTTCTCAAGGGAAGACAGCTCACTGAAAGCTTATCACTTCTTATTGTTTGACATCTTGACACCTAATTAACTGGGGCTTTAAGAGTTTAGCTTAGCTTTGAAAAGAAGAACACTAAAATTTCTTTATTAATTTTTACTTTTCCTGAGACATTGCCTCATAAAAGTCTATTTTATAACATCATATATGTACATTCTTTAAACTTTCAATTTTGTAAGTTTTGTGAAAATTAAATGTCTGAACTAATAATATCTAGTAATACTCAGAGTAGCCTTAAGTTAAAAGTGAAATTTTTACAAAAGAGGGACTCTGAGCAACCCAGCCAGTATGAGTAAGTTCAATTACTAAAGCCTCTGCTGCCTTGAGCTTCAGGTTTTAATCAATGCCTGTGAGAAATGTATATTTCCTGGAGATTCACTCTCTTGAAATGATTCAAGCCCTCTAAGCTATTAAGAATGGGTAATCTCAGATGGAGCAATGGACTCAGGGGCCACAATGTCAGTTTTTAATTTCCAGTGCAATTAATTTGGAACTCATAAACTTCTTGAGTAAAATTATTGAATGCAAGGTAATCAGTTTCAATGCTTATTATGATTACATATTTTATTTATTTTAAATTTTCTTTGGTTCCATGTGTGTGAGTGCAAGGATTTTATTTTATTTTTCTCAGACTTTTGCACTGGAGTCTTCTGGTTCCATCTCTAAGGCATCAATCAATAAATAGTGTTTTATTTACAGATGTTTATTATTTTAGGTTTTTAGTTTCGTTTTATTTTTTAATATGGAACCTTTCTTATGCCAGGAAATGATAATGATAGCCAGTAAACATGGAACTATGTGCCAATTCTATATAGTCAACCCTTCCTGAGACCAAATATATCAACCTGGATTCTGCATATTACTGTGGCTTCTTTAGTGTCCTGTGATCCTTTCTTGGTCTGAGAATATACTACTATCATTCTATAGTACACTAATTTATACACTGAACACAGGTATAATGGGATCATCAAGGACGGCGTACAACTAACAGCAAAGTTTTCTTTCACTTTTTTCCTAGTTGCCAAGAAACTCAAGCCAAATTAAAGTTTAATTCTTATAATTGTATTGACACCAATAGTTGAAATTTTGAGTAGAGAAGTTTCCAGCCCA
Source organism: Galagoides demidoff (assembly GCA_963574575.1). Taxonomy (NCBI): domain Eukaryota; kingdom Metazoa; phylum Chordata; class Mammalia; order Primates; family Galagidae; genus Galagoides; species Galagoides demidoff. The sequence continues at coordinate 61,477 of CAUYQV010129934.1, forward strand.
AACGCTTACCTTATAAAGGACATTGGGACAGAAAATTTAGTAACCTGCCATGGTGCACAGGTATTTGGTAGGAGATATATTAAATTTATATTAAAGAATTATAGTACAATTTTAGGTAGGAGTCCTATGAAAAAGGCCTTAGCATTTCATTAGAGAGCAATTTGTCCAGTTAAACAGTGCTGAACTGGTAAGTATGAGAGTAAATTAAAAATATAACCTTCAAAATTTTATGAGTGTTTTTCATAGTTTTGTTTATTCTCAAGTTATGTAGGCTGATTACTTCTTTTATTAAAACAAATTTTTTAAAACCTAGAAGCTGAACTTAAGAGTGAGTAAAAAAAAAAAATGGCAATGCTGAAGTTAGTTGTCAGAACATAGATTGGAAAAAAACCCTGCAATATTGGTAAAGTACAGATGTGATTGTTAATATTTAAAACTTAGCAAACTTATACATTGAAATATATTAAAGACCTTAAAACTCCAGTTAGGCTTTATCCTTTAATATTCATGTCTTATTTGTCCGAATACAAAGTAATAACAAAAAGTAAATCCATGTGTATTCACACTATATAAATTTAAATGTAATAATAAATGGGATACTTTATTTAGAAAGATGAATTTAAAAAAATCTAAAGAGGCACAAGCATCCATTTCAGAATTCTAATCTTTCTCATGTCTCTCAGAAAGTTGAAGGACAATTTTTCACTTCTTCTGCAAGAGTACCCTTTGGAGTGCCACGTGTGGCTGTGGTTTGGGAAAGGCTAGGAAACTGAGTGTCAATCTATTTTATTTTGATCCCTGATCTCCCTTGAAGAGCCCTAACCTTCAGACTGGCTAGTTAAGGTCTTTCTTCTCAGCATTTACTACTGACTTGGCTCAGAGCATCCTGACACTCATCCCAACACCTTCATTGTTCAAAATTATTAGGTGAAGAGACTTTTCCTAAGACAGGGAATTTGTAAAGTAATTGAGCTACTACTATAATAAAAACTTGTATTTGATTAAAATATAGGTGAAAGCTAGAAAATAGCATGGAATATAACTCTAGAGAATCAACAAATTATCACCCTTTAAACTTTACTTGCCATTCCCAGAAGGAAAATATTTCCTGTGTTCTTGCCTATCTCAACAGGGAAACTGATAAAAAGAAAAAAGGGAGAATGGGATTTGCCTATGTAGAATAATATCTCACGTTTTACCCAGTGCAAAAAGGACACAACTCTATTTAGTTTTTAGAGGTATACTACGAACAGTGCAGAACACACAGAGAAAACGTTATGGAAAAAAGGCAGATACTCAGTGAAATGAAGCATTTTGCTCAGGGAGAATTTGAATCAGTTTGGGGAAGTGGTTTAGCTTATATTAAAGTGCCCCCTTGAGGATAAGAACATGACTACAGGACCCAAAGTGTAACTGAAGGGCTCTTGTTGAATTATCAAAAGAAACGTTTTCAACTGCTCAGATGTGTTTAAGAACTGGTTAAGACACAACTCTTTTCTTGTAAAAGGATAATTTACATACTTTCTCCCCCTATTGTCTATTAAAGGGGAAGAATTCTGCAAGAGTTGCTATTTATTCTAATAGCCAGCAAATTTTGTTCAAATTTTACTGAGAAATATATTTGTTATTATGCAATACATTGCTCTCAATAGCTGTTTAATCTCTGAAAAATTAAGAACATCTATGGTATGATTATATTTTAGAGTCTTAGGCCTTGCCAAGGCAAGTAGTTGGGGTGAGAGAGGCTGGTGTATTCCTTGTCCACCTGTGCACACAGATTATCCCTCAGTTTCTGGATGTCCAGCCCAGTGGCCACCCCAGGTTGGGTGGGCTTTTGTGCCGGCTGCCCAGGCCTGGTCCATGTGGATCTCAGTGAGAACTTGGAGTGCTGGCTAAGATGTCTCATGGAGCTAACTTTCTTAGTGGATTACTGCCTCCCCACTCTCTGCTGGACTGAGTCTGGTCTTTCGTCTTGGTCCCTTTCTAAGTTAAGGGAAATAACTTTTTTGTTCTAAAACACATTTCTACTATTATTATTTTTTTGACACACACATTATGTACTCGAAATTCCTTTTTCCTGACAGTTTAAGCTTTAAACAAAAAATAAAATGCAGAGGCATCTATAAACATTTTTTTTCCACTTCTGCTAATTTTCCTGCCTCTTGGCAATAAGCATAAAATTTCACACCAGCACACACAGGAAGAAATAGAGGGAAAAACTTCAAAGAAGAAACACATTTCTCAAAACATAATTCTGCCATTTCAAACGATGATCAAAGATTACAATCATTAGATAGATATGACATGACTCATATGAAATATAACTTACTGTAAAGTTTTAATGTATATTGTATCTTTGTTTTTCCAGATTTAAATGAAATTTATACCTTATAGGTTTGTTGAGAACAAAATTCTAATATGCTAATTATATATATGCTAATTTCAATGAACCACTAATTATCAAATCAATCCTAGACTATATATATGATGTGTTCCCCTTCCTGCTTTTGCACTAAAGGTACACTAAGTTTACGCATTTGAAATATAAATTTAATAGAAATAAAAACTATGAAAAAGGATTGTGCCTTAAAGGTAAAAAGAGAGGTTAAAAGTTTAAAGTTAGGAGAGCTAGCAAGAAACTACTTGTGAGCTCTGTGGGAAAAGAGAGAACAATGAATCAAGCAAATAGGTAGAAGTATCAAATTTTACAATCTTAATATCAGAACTGGACAGAGTATCATTTGAAGAGTTAAATGCAACTTAAAAGAGATTTCTGCTGTGGGGTAGAATACTGAGCTGGTGACAGCTAGTACACAAAAGAAGAAAAATACCATGAAAAAGACTGAAATTATTTGTTTTCAAGCACTATTACTTGACTAATACTGAGGAACAAGTTTCATATACATAGAGGAAATATATCATTTGTGATGCTTACCCAAAATGACCAATTGGTATTGAGAACAGAAACAAGATGGCAGACGTAAAACAATTTTAGAGGATGTAAAGTTTCAGCCCAGCTACTGTAGAGAGATGCTATGAGCAATTTTTTAAGACCCCACAATTCAGATAAGACACCAGGCTCCATCCTAGAGTAACAGCCACCCTAATCCTGTCTCACTTTGAGTTTTTCCCTTCAAGTCTCATACAGACTTTAATTTCATGGCACACCGTCTGAACTGAAGTTCCTTTTATATTCCAACCAACACAGTCCTATTATTGTTAGTCCCTCAGCTAATGCCCCCCAAATCAATAAAACAGTCATGCCCTTTTACTATTGTTATTATCTAGTCTAGTGGTTCTCAATCTTCCTAATGCTGTGGCCCTTTAATACAATTCCTGTGGCTCATGACCCATAGGTTGAGAACTGCTGATCTAGTTCATTTGGTGCCATAAGCATTACAAATCTTAATTCTGTGCATTATTCAGGTTTGTCCTTCTCAAATTACAACAATTAATACGTTGTATAATGTAGCAGTTTTCCAGGTTAGTGCCTGTTCTCCACTCCTAAGCTACTCACTGTAAACCTTTGGTGCATGTTTTACATTGTCTGATTATAACTGATAGTTAGGAAAGACTCCTTCAGCTATGGGGGTTAGGAAATTCCTCAGGGAATCTGATGTACGGCTTAAGCATTATTTGCTTGAGCAGTCATCTGCTCATGTGAGGAATGGGGATGTTCACTGGTTCCCCTGACTTATCATGTATTTAATCAGAAACTTCTTCTGTGCCTCTCTTCCTCTGTTGGAATGATGATTTTAGAAAAATCAGTAAATGATGGGCATTTCAGGTCTCAAAATAACTTTATGACTTTCCTTAGAATAAGTTGCAATGACTGTCAACAGGCTAACTAATGGCCTTTTAAAGAGCATGTACCAGAGCCGGGCTACTTGGGAGGCTGAGGCAAAAGAATTTCCTAAGTCCAGGAGTTGGAGGTTGCTGTGAGCTGTGACTCCACTGCACTCTCCCAAGGGTGAAAAAGTGAGACTCTGTCTCTACCAAAAAAAAAAAAAAACCCAAAGAGCATGTACCTTGAAGCAGTGTCCAAAATCCCGGCACTTGCTGCTGGGTGGCTGTCATGGGCTTTTCCCAAGGGTTTTAGTCACAGTGGTGACTCAAGTGGTAGATTGTAAGGACCCAAAAGGCCTCATTCTGCTAGAGCTCCCTGAGGCTCTCAGAGAGTCTCCTGTTACCTCTGAACCTCATGCAAATGTGATTTTATTTGCTGGTAAATTTGTAAATAGGGGTTAATAAAATTATCAGATATTGTCTGTGATTACTCCAATAACTAAGCAATTCAATCAATCTTTGATCTTTTAGCTATAATAAATTAGTTTTCCTTGTTAAAGGAGTATCCCTTCTTCTCTTACAGCTTTTATCTAAATTGTGAACCAGAATTTCACCCTTTTCCCTGGCCCTATGCTTAATTTGGGTTAGTCAGGCAACCTATGTGGTCATATGACTATCAAGAATTTGCACTTTAGTTTCAGTTTGTCTTTAGACATTATATTATCAACAGAATTAAAAACAATACCTTACAGCTCAATCAAATTAAAATCTCTTTTCACCAAATTGTAGCAATAAACAAGATAAATGAAATATTCTTGTGGGAGAATACAAGTGTATTGATGTCCATACCACATCAATGCAAACTGACCCAACTGACCAAAGCTTTCCTCCAAAATAAAAATTGAAAAATCAACAATAGCCAAACTAATGTCCATTAGCATGTTTCACCAGTGAAAATACCATATACAGTACAGTCAGTGCTGTATAAGGAGAGGCAGGCATTACTTTATTACTAGAAATGATAAATCTACCATCTGACTCTAGGATACATCTTTTTTTTTTTTCGTAGTCAATACTGGATTTTAAAAGAAAAGGAATGCATGCATAATAAAGCACCAATACTTAATAGATCTTTAATTATAACCAAAATGTCCTGGTGTCCCAGATGTCTGGCATTGTTTTAATCGGGTGACTTGAATAGGCCTAGGTAATTCTAGATGTTTCCGTCAATCATGCCGGATTCAAATAGGACAAAGAACAAATTTGCACTACATACTTTCCCCAATGATATAACCATGGAAAGAATCTCCATTCAGATATAATATTCATTCCTCTAATATGTTCTTGCAGAGGCGAGGCAGCTTCCATGCAAAGCTTTCATTATAAAGGCCTATTTCAGCAACGCTTCACATGCGCTCTTACAGTTGTGTTAACAAATTTTACAAATTTAAATACTGCTCTTTAGCTTTTATTTCACTTCCTTAGCTTTTTATTAACAAGTTTAGATGTGACTATATATTATAGATCAAATCCTCCATCCATTTTACCTTTTCCAAGGCAAACTACCTTGCTAAGGGTTGTGTCAAGATACCCCATCCCTTTTATTGCCTGGCATCTAATCTCTTTTATCCACACCATTTAAATTGGAAGTAGCTTAGACATGAAAGCATATTTCTCTTTCATGTAATTAGGTTTTTAAGCTACAAATGCTAAAATAAATTTAGAGACTCTGTAGCACTTTTTTCATAGTTTGAGGAGCTGGCCACTTAATTTCATACAAAAGCTAACATCTATGATTCTCCAGCTTAATTGTATTTTTTATGTGTTTTATTATTGTTGTTTTCTTTTTTTCTAAGTAATTCAAATATTTTCCTCATTATTCAGCCCCATTCTAGACAGCTTGGCATCACTTTATTCCCTCCATCCAAAAAAAAAAAAAAAGTAAAATAAAGGGCTTATGCCAATTTCAGTACATCAACCATTACTCTTGAAAAAAGACAGATTAGAGGATTGTTTAGTATTTTATGTAACATGTTCCAATCACGTTCCAGTTAAACATTTCGTGAGGATCCTCAGCAGGAATATTTTTCATTAATATGTAAGGACAGAGTTGGACTTCTCTCTCTCTCTCTCTTTTTCTGGGGGGGAAGATTGGAATAGCTTCGTTATCTGCATTTCTCCAAAAGCTGTAACTAAATGAAGATTTGGAGAAGGACTGAAACTGCTCTTTCATTTGACAGTAGCTAATATGAGGCAAGGAGCGTCTTGATTTTTCACATGCCAAAGCCTTTTCCATAGGGGTTCAGATGGAGTTACCAATAATGAATCAGTTTTAGAAATCTAGTGATCCCTTCCTTCTGCAATCAATAGCACTGTTTTATTCATTATTAGTCCGACAAGAATCATTTTGATGAAAACAGATATCTTCCCAGCTCCCTTTTAGCCATAAATAAGTCCCTCCACTTCACAGACCCAATCACCAGCCATAGGCCCATCGTTCTAGTAGTAATGGATTGTTTCTCAGGTACCTTCATTGTTACTAAAAGAGTCAAAAACAGATAATCCTTTTTTCTTCATTAGAATGTCTATTATTTTGTATTTAGCAATTCCCTAACCACATCTACCAGTGGGAGGTGGCATCAATATACTTTTTCTCCAATCAATCCTTTCAGTGTTTGTGTAACCTTACCCCACAGATGGCCAGGAAGCCATCCTGACAACAATGGTTTCTCACGCCCAACGTTGTGTTTCTGTATCCCAGACAAATAAAAATTGCATGGGTTGATAAAAGTAGTCACAGGCCTCCACAGAGGATAATCAAGAAGGCTCTAATAAAGCCAGAGGATATGGTACAGAACAGAATAAGAGCCCGGGCAACAGGGCCCAAAAGGCGTTTTCACTTCCCTGGGCTATTTCTCCACCACACAGAATGCATTTTGTTTCCAGATCATGAATCACCAAGATATGCGTGAGGAACCGCATTAGTTTCATGTGGCTGCTATGACAAATCACCACCACCCTGATGGCTTGAAGCAACAGAAATGGATTCTGTTATGGTTCTCTGGAGTCCAAAATCCCCAAATCAGCATCACTTAACCAAAACCAAGCTTCTCACAGGGCTGTGCTGTCTCTGAAGGCTCGACTTGAGAATCTGTTCCTTGCCTTTTCTAGCTGCAGTGACTGCTGTTGTTGGCTTCCTTGACCCGTGGTTTCTTCACTCCAATCTTTGCCTTCGTGTTCACATCACCTTCTCTTTGTGGGTGTCAAATCTTCCTCTGCCTCACTTTTATAAAGATAACAGGCTTATATTTGTGGCTTACCTGAATAATGCAAGATAATGTCCCCATCTCAAGAACCTGAACATAATCACATCCACGACATTTTATTATGTTTATTTTTTTGCTATGTAAGGTAACATTAATAGGTTTCAAAAATTATGATGTGGAATATTTGGGGGCATTATTCAGTCTGCAATAAAAATCTAGATTTCAGCAAAGGTCAAGAAAATGCTTGCATCATGGTTTTTATGGCCTGCTGCTTACCAGCTAGGATAGGCTGTTTGAATTTTCATACCAGCAATAAGAAGTCTCCAAATAAGCTGGTCCTCGGTGCCACCAGAGTAGCTTCAAGCATTAGGCAGCACGTTTTAAATCCCTGTTTAGCCTATCCGGTCAGTACCAGAATTCCAGGTACCCCTCCGAGGTTTGCACGGAGCAGCCCCAACCCAGCTGAAAGATAGCTCTTTCTTACTCAAGGAAGAAAGAATGATTTAAATGCTCCTCTTTGATTTTGGCAGCAAAAGTAGGTTCAGTTAAAGAAAAATATGAGATGAGAAGATTAGACTAAAATTGAGCTCTCTGTTTGTCTGTCACATTCCTTTGTTTTCTGCCACTGGAGCAAAAACAGCAGGAGAACCAGAATTAGAAGTGGAGCCTGAAGAGGTGTCTGAGTTGCTGCAATCTCCTGGTAAAACTGGAGCAGATGAGGAGCTGCTTCTCATGGATGAGCAAAAAAAGGAAAAAAAACCCACAATGGTTTCTAGATACGCAACCTACTCCGGGAGAAGACGCTATGAGCACTGTTGAAATGACCAAAGATTTACAGTTTTCCGTATGTAGCTGACGTAGCAGTGGCAGGGTTTGTGAGGATTGACTCCCAATTGAACGATGTTTTACTGCATTAATTTGCTATCAGAGTTGCAGGCTACATACAGAGTCATCTTTCATGAAAGGAAGAGTCAATTAATGTGGCAGATTTCATTATTGTCTTAAGAAATTGCCACAGTCACCCCAACTTTGCCAACCACTACCCTGATCAGCCAGCAACCATCAACATACAATAAACCTCTCCACCAGCAAAAAGATCACAACTCACTGAAGACTCAGATGATTGCTAGCATTTTTTTTTTAATTTTGCTTTCAATTGTCTTAGTTTGAAGTTTTTATTTTTTGCTTGTTTTTTTTTTTTTGAGACTCAAGCTGTTGCTCTGGGCAGAGTACGGTGGCATCACAGCTTACAACAGCCTCCAACTCTTAGGCTGAAGAGATCTTCTTGCCTCAGCCTCCCATGTAGCTGGGACTACTGGTGCCCACCACAATGCCCGGCGATGTTTTGGTTATAGTTGTCATTGTTGTTTGAGGAGCCTGAGCTGGATTCAGACTCACCAGCTCCTGTGTATGTGGCTGGCGCCCTAGCCACTTGGGCTACAGGTGCCAAGCCAGTTTGAAGATTATTTATTAATTTTTTATTGAGACAGAGTCTCACTTTGTGGCCCCTGGTAGAGTGCTGTGGCATCATAGCTCACACCAACTTCCAACTCTTGGCTTAAAGCTATTCTCTTGCCCTAGCCTCCCAAGTAGCTGGGACTACAGGTGCCCACCACAACAACCCAGCATTTTTTTGTAGAGATGGGGTTTCACTCTGGCTCAGGCTGGTCTTGAACCTCTGAGCTCAGTAATATATGAACTTTTTCCGTCAGTAATATATGCCTTTAAGATATCTTTGGATAATAAATGGGACATTTGTTTTTATCTAAAAATCACTACTGCAATACATACATACATAAATATATATATGTTAAAAATGAGCCTACCTCACTCCTCTTAAGCAATTAGTAGCATGTTATGATTAAAAAATGATGTAATGAATAATTATTTCATATAGTTAATAATTTGTATATATTTTTTAATGACATGTTAAAAAAAAAGTATTGCTGGGTGGCAGTTGTGGCTTAAAGGAGTAGGGCACCAGCCCCATATACCAGAGGTGGCAGGTTCAAAACCAGCCCTGGCCAAAAAAAAAAAAAAAAAAAAAAACCTGCAAAAAAAAAAAAAAAAAGAAATTATTTATTAGAGTTATTAATAAAGCAAACCCAAAAAACACAAATTTTAAAAAAACAAAAAGGGCACAACCGTCAGGAAAAAAAGGCAAGGTTTA
>CAUYQV010129936.1:0-20297 GCA_963574575.1 Galagoides demidoff
TTTTTTGAGACAGAGCCTCAAGCTATCCCCCTGGGTAGAGTGCCATGGCATCACAGCTCATAGCAACCTCCAACTCCTGGGCTCAAGCGAGTCTCCTGCCTCCGCCTCCCAAGTAGCTGGGACCTCAGGCGCCCGCCACAATGCCCGGCCATTTTTTGGTTGCAGCCATCGTTGTTGTTTGGCGGGCCCGGGCTGGGGATTCGAACCCACCACCTTAGGTGTATGTGGCTGGCGCCTTAGCCGATTGACCCACAGGCGCCGAGTCGAGGAAAATATTTTTGACCCCAAATATTGTACCAAGTACTTAATTTGTACCTACAGCTGTATTATGCCTTATTTTACCTGTAGTGTGTTGTACAGTGATGCCACAAATGAAATTAAACGTAATTTAGTTATGGTAACAAGTCCACGAGGTAAATTTCGGTACTTCCGTCTTGTTGCAGAATGGAAGCTTAGGGAGCCTCAATAACAAGGTCATGCAGCCTGGAGGGGGTAGAATTAGGATTGAAACCAAAGTCCATCTGGCCTCAAGGCTGTGTTGTTGCCATGGGGCTGTCCTGCTTCATTGCTAATGCTGGAAAGAGAAGCGAAAAGGGTGACTGGGCAGCGGTGACTGCTAGAAGAGAGATTTTCAAAGGATGGAGAGATCAGTGTCATAGTCATATGAGGCTAGTAGACACTACTCCCCCTGTCCCTGTCCCCCACCTTGGGCAGTGGTTTTACATGGCCCCAGACAGGGAAGGACACATTCCTGATGAAGGAAGTCCCTTTGTCACCTCCTTAGTCCCAGAGGGTGGTGCCTCTCCTTTCTGCCTACATTTTTACACATTTATTACCTACATATGTGTCTCATTCTTTAAGTGCTTACGCTTTTGGTCCATAAATCATTCATGTTCATGTTGTTGATAGATCTATTCATTTTAGTAGATCTTCGGTATTCTATAGTGTGAATATATCACAAATTATTTTTTTCTCTCTTACCCTAATGGTGGACTTTTAATTGTATCCTTTTTTCTAATACCATGACCAATGTTGCTCAAAATCTCCTTGAGATCTCTCTGTGCTCCGGTAGGAGGTGTCTGGGGGGCTTGCCGGCTTATCCTATATGTGCAGCTCCACTTTAGGTGCTGCACACCGCCCACTAGAGGGGCAGGACTAATTCTTGTGTCCATTGGAGGGGATTAGGGTGCCCCCCCCAACATTTGCCTTTACTAATTTTGGGTTATTTCTAGGAGTGAAATTGTGGTTTGAACTTTGATTACTGGTGAGATTGCATGCCTCTGGTTTTGTTAGGACTAGCGGAGCAAGGTAATCTTCCTGTTTATTGCATGTTACATATTCTGACTTTAAAAAGTAAAACATTTTACATGGTATTTAGCATTACAGGCTGGGTGTGGTGGCTCATGCCTGTAATCCTAGCACTCTGGGAAGCTGAGGCAGGTAAATTGCGCTCAGGAGTTTAAGAATAGCCTGAGGAAGAGCGAGACTCTATCTCTACTAAAAAAAAGAGAGAAAAATTAGCCAGGTGTGGTGGCACATGCCTGTAGTCCTAGCAAGTTGGGAGGCTGAGGCAAGAGGATCACGTAAGTCTAAGAGTTTGAGGTTGCTATGAGCTATAATGCCACAGTACTTAACCAGGGAAGCAGAGTGAGATTCTATCTCAAAAAAAAAAAAAAAAAGAAGAAAAGAAAGAAATTAGCATTACAGTAATCTCCCCTTATCCATGGGGGATATGTTCCAGGAACCCCAGGGGATACCTGAAACTGCAGATACTACCTAACCCTATATATACTATGTTTTTTTCCTAAACATACATGCCTATGATAAAATGTAACTTATAAGTTAGGCATAGTAAGAAATGGATAACAATAACAATGAAATACAATAATTATAGCAATATATATACTGTAATAATAAAAGTTATATGAATGTGGTCTCTCAAAATATCTTATTTCACCATCCTCACCTTTCTTTATGTGAGCTAACAATCTGCAAACTGAGATGGCTGCTAAGTCACAGGTTGGTAGTATCTACAATTGGATTCACTGGACAAAAGGACAATTCACCTCCCAGGTGGGATGGAATGGGAAAGTTTGAGATTTTTATCATACTACTCGGAACATTGTGCAATTTAAAAATTATGTATTGTTTCTTTCTTTTCTTTTTTTTTGAGATAGAGTCTCACTTTGTCACCTTCTGTAGAGTGCGGTGGTGTCATAGCTCACAGCAACCTCAAACTCTTGGGCTCAAGAGATTCTCTTGCCTCAGCCTCCCAAGTAGCTGGGATTATAGGTGCCTTCCATAATGCCTGGCTATTTGTAGAGTCTCCAGCTTTCTCAGGCTGATCTCAAACTCTCAAGCTCAGACAGTCTACCTGCCTTGGCCTTCCAGAGTGCTAGGATTACAGGTGTGAGTCACCTGTGCCCGGCTTCTTGTTTATTTCTGGAATTTTCCATTTATATTTTCAGACCTTATATAACTGAAACTGCAGAAAGCAAAACTCCAGATGGGGTGATTACTGTACTTTAAAAAAAAAAATGTATAGGCTTGGCACCTGTAGCTCAGCAGCTAAGGCGCCAGCCACATAGGCCAAGGCTGGTGGGTTCGAATCCAGCCCCAGCCCTGCCAGACAACGATAACAACTACAACCAAAAAAATAGCTGGGCATTATGGTGAGCGCCTGTAGTCCTACCTACTTGGGAGGCTGAGGCAAGAGAATTGCTTAAGCCCAAGAGTTTGAGGTTGCTGTGAGCTGTGATGCCACCGCACCCTACCTAGAATGGCAGCTTGAGACTCTGTCTCAAAAAAAACAATTTATAGTGAGCACTTCATTGGTTTTGCAAAGTCGTGCAACTGTTGCCACTGATTCCAAAGCATTTCCATTACCTCTGGGAGGAACTCTGTACCTATTAGCTGGTGGTCTCTTTCCTCTCCTCACTTGGCAACCCCTAATCTACTTTCTATCTCTATGGATTTTGCTTATCCGGAACATTTCATAGATTTGTGTCTGGCTTTCAACTTAGTGTCACATTTTCAAGGTTCATCATATTGCAATGTGTAATAATACTTTATTCCTTTTGTTTTTTTGGCCCTGGCTAGAGTGTAGTGGCATCAGCCTAGCTCACAGCAACCTTAAACTCTGGGGCTCAAGTGGTCCTTCTGCCTCAGCCTCCTGAGTAGCTGGGACTATAAGTACCTGCCACAATGCCTGGCTATTTTTTCTAGTTTTGTAGAGTTGGGGCCTCACTCTTGCTCAGGCTGGTCTCAAACACCTGAGCTGAAGCCATCCTCCCACCTCAGCCTCCCAGATCTTTTTATGGCTGAATAAAATTCCATAGTACACATATGGATATATCATTTTGTTTACCCGTACATTGGTTAGTGGACCTTTGGGTTATTTCTACTTTTTTAGCTATTAAGGGTTATTCAACAATACTTTGTCATTGTCGTTCTTATGCTATTTTCTTGACTTGTGCCAGACCCAGTACTTTCTGCTACTTCATTGCGTCTGAGCAACAGTTGCCCTCAAGGTAGTGAATACCACCTTCTACAGAGCTGGAGACAGAGGCAAAGGCAGCGTGAATAGCTCTCCCGGCCAAATCTGATCATGCTTCTCCTAACAGCTCCCAGGCCCTTGGGGTGAACAGCACACTTTGTGATGGGGCCTCTGTCCTCACCCTGTCCCTGGCCACCCCAGACAAAGCTAAGGGCCTTTGCATAAGCTATTCTCTCCAGCTCCTCTCTTCTTCCCTGAGCGCTCGTCCCACATCCTCAGGGATGTGAGGAATCCAACAATAACAGATCAGTAAATTATGACAAACACTGGAAGTGTTCAGACTTCCTTGTAAACAGACACTGGAGGTAAAGCAATAGTAGGGTACACTGTCCTAACTTTTAAATCAGGAAGAATGATGATGTTTACTTTTGGCAAACTTCAGGGGTGATGCGGAGAGCCAGAGTACTTCGCTTAAGGTTCTACAACGAGAGGTTGACGTGGCTGGCTATTTAAGCCTGTCGCATTTGTTTATTGCCACCACAAACACATATCGAGTACGTGTGGTATGCCAGGCACTAGGGACAGACTTGTGAGCCAAATGCACGTGGTCCCTGTGATCTTGGCTCTAAGGTGGCCTAGGAGTAGTGTTTGCAGCCACCATGAGTCATCTGGTGCCTGCTTGGTTGAGTGCAGATGCTGGGATTTCCTGTCCTTGAGAAGCATGGCTTGTAAAGGAGGCGGCTGTGTCAACATGTAGCTGAGCTATGCTGGATGGTTGACACATACCTGGAGGGGGTATCTGGGGATCAAGCTCATGACGAGAGCCCCAAGGCCCATGACCAGAACTCCCCTTCCCTGATCCATTTCTTTGGCAGGCCTTTCTGCACATCCTCCCAGGCTGGTGGCCTTTTACTAATAGGTGCCGAGAAACCTGCCTTGGCAAGGGGAGGGCATGGGGAGTTAGTCGGTGTATTTATTGTTAGACCAGATGTCTTTGTAATTGGCTAGGCAGTGAAGGTGGCTTTTCCCAAAGTAGTTAGAGATGTTCACGTGGTCCTCTTTCTCTCCCTACTTTATTCATTTATTGAAAATTCATTAGGCTAAAATGCTGGGTTATGTGCTAGAGAGAAAATAAATCGCCAGGGATGAGATAATGGGAGCCAATGAGGTTAAGTAAATGGCACAAAAACAGACTGTGCAGCAGAGCAGTGTGGAACCCAGGGCTCCGACTGTCCATCCCTTCCTGTTTCTTCTGTTTCATAGGCGTGGAACCGCCTCCTGGTCCCCGATATTCCAGGCACACTCCTGCGTGCTGTGGCAGACTGTGTTGGGGACATCACACTTAGTGTTTCAGAAACTCATGAGATCAAGGCCTCACACACAGTAGCCATTACCTTAAATACAGAGTATTTATATCCCTTTATGTATTTTGCACAAAATAATGAAAGAATATGCTCATTTGAAAAGGAGAGTACGGAATAATTGATAATTTATTTTAACAAGAAATTTAAAAGGTACAATCCTTCTCTATGTACCAGTTTTTCTGAGTAGGTGATGTAACGAATATTGACATTTCCTCATATGAACCACAGCAATAACAATGTGACAGTAATAGCAACAGACGTGACCCTTTCGCAGCTGCCTGCTGGTCCCAGGCATTGGAGCAGGGGCTTCATATTCGTTATGAAGAAACCAACAGTGGACACGCATACTGTGTCGTACTAGTTCAGAGACCTTGGCCAGCACTTGCAGTTCTGTAAAATGGGTATTATTCCAGCTAACACAGAAGTCTCCTGGTGGAGAGCTCCTTTCTGCCCCCTGCTTCTCAGAGTTCCTCTTCCACTTTGGGAACCTGGCTGGAGCTGGCTGCCTAGTGTCCTCGTCAGCTGTGTCCGCACTGAGTCTGTCTCTCTGTGGCCACCACTTTGCACCTGAGTCCTGAGCTCACGAGCGGTTGCAGCTCTCACCGCACTGGCTTTGGAGTGAATGAGGAATAGACTACTTTCTCCTTTTCTGAGTTATTCCAGCTGAGGATTCGGGGTCTTTCATTCTTTCTATCCGCTCATCTAACCATGAGCTGTCTTGCGTTACAGTCATCTATACAGCAAATTATCCCATGAGGGACGTATCCTCCAAAAACCAGAAAACCATTTGTTAGATATGATTGTTTTCAGAGACTGGTATCCAGCCCGTTTCTCCTGTGGTAGAGGTCTGCTTTCCCCTGAGAGAGCTCGTGTGCTCTTCTGGGCCTCTTCCCAAGCCCACGTCCCAGGCCTGCTGCCCTCGTCAATTTCCACCCCTAGATCTTCCTGCCCCGGGGGCTCTTGGCAGTTGAAATTTCTGTTTCCTTCCAGAAAAAAACCCTCCTTTTTGCAAGCAGGGGTTAACCTTGCCCTATAGCTACCCTCAACATCACGTGAATCTGGGACACACGACTCTGGCATCAGGACATTTCCCAGAGTCTTCATTTTCCAACAAAGAGCAGCACCCAGCCTGGCTCAACAACAGAACGGGCCCGGCCTCCTTTCTGTTCCTCGCCCAGCATGGGGAAGGCTTGTTTTCACATCTGCCCAAACAATAACATACACAATCCTTCCAAGAACAAATCGTCATTTTCCAGGACAGTGTAGTCTAAACTCATATTTAGAATGAAACAAACATAAAACAAAATATCCTTTTAAAGCCAATATAAACTTTAGAGGATTTGGCTTCAACCATGTTGGACATTTTTTCCCCCTAATCTATGCTGTTCAAATCCCGTTGTTGGCCAAAATAGAATCTTCATCATTAGCACTGCCTACCCAAAACGTCCACTGAGGTTGTCTTCCAGAACACAGAGAAATCTCTGTCTAAAGGTGAATCCAGATATTTTCTGTCTAACATGAATTTTCCAGAAATTGCCATTTCCCTGAAAGTCTGAAGATTCCAGGGCCAAATCTACTTCTTTTCTCCTTTTAAAAAAACCTTTTATTATGGAAAAATTTTAAACAAGAGAAAAAATAATATTTTAATGAGCCCCCATGAATACATTTCCCAGATTAAAAAATTGACACCACGTGGGTAGTTTTATCTTATTATGTCGTCCATCAATTTTATTTTCTTTGCAGAGTTATTTTGAAGCAAGTATTGGGAGTATCGTTTCACCCCAAAATACTTTTATGCTTATCTCTAAAGGTATTCTCTTAAAAAAACCAAATAACCACAATACCATTATCACACCTAAGTAAAAAATGAGCAGTAATTCCTTATTATACCAATGATCCCAAGAGTGGTGCTATGGTTTGAATGTCAGTGTCCTCCCAAAACACCTGTGTTCAATTCAATTCAATGTGATGGTATTACAAGGGCAGACCCTAAGAGGTGAGGAGGTCACAGGTGTTAGTAGCTTTGTGCGGGAGGAATGAGGGAACCTGTTGGTCCTTCTCTCAGGCAAACATATAGTGAGAAGATGCATCTCTGAAGCAGAGACTGAGCTCTCACCAGACAGCAGATCTTCTGGTGCCATAATCTTGGACTTCCCAGCGTCCAGAATGTGAGTAATGAATTTCAGTTGTCTATAAATTACCCAGTCTAAGGGATTTTGCTACAGCTGCCCCAAGGACTCAGTTTCCCCTTGTGTTTCATTACTGTGTTTCTGCTGTTGGTTTGTTTGTTCAAATCAGGATCCACACTAGGTCCGTGCATTGCTTTTGTCAGTAAGTCTCTTAGATTTCCTCTGATCTGTAAGTTTTTTCTTGCTGTTTATTTGTTGAAGACATCAGGTGATTGGTCCCTTGGAATTCCCTACTTTCGGGACTTCGCTGACAGCATCACTGTGCTTGACCTTTCACTCTGTATATTCAGTAAGTTGGTTGTTTAATGCAGAGGCTTGATCAGATGCGGGCCAGATGGCAGAGTGATGATGTGTACCTTATATCACGGCAGGATGCGTCACGTCCATCTCCCCACGTGACGCTGGGATTCGCCAGTGAGTTCAAGTACTGCCAGCCTGGTCTCTTCATTTTAAAATTCCCCCTTCCTTTCACCATTGGATTTAGGCACAATTGACAGTCACTGCCAAGGTCCATGATTTCATTCAGGGTTGCAAAATGATATTTTAATTAATAATTCCTTCCTCATTTATTTGCTAGAATTTTTTATGAAGGAGTTCCATCAACTATTTGGTTAACCTACCCACCAGGGCAGGTGGAGAAGTCAGCAGGAGCTCTGTCTTGGAGAACCCGGATGCCTGAAGGCCTGGGTTCTTGAGACCAAGGGTTACTGAAAATTACCCTGTTTTGATAGAAGGTGCAGTGAGCTTGGAGTGGGCAGCCTGGGCTGGGCCATCTGCCCTGTGCCTTGCCAGCTATTATAGGATCCAGATGCCTGACTCCTGGGGCCCCCCTCTCCTGGTAGAGAAAGCAGGTAAGACTGAGACTTCTTATCTCACAGGCTATTGGAAGCCGTGTGGTGCCTGGCACATGGTGCTCAGTGACCCTTACATCAAATCTTAAGAATCTTAAGAATGAGGCTCAGGAGACATTTTATACAGCTTACCTATTTCCATGTTTTACTGACATGAATATGATTTAGGATTTATGGACAAAGATAATTGGGTCAGAATGATCTTCCTTCAGTTGCTGGGGCAGCAAGTGGCCTGCAGAAGGAAGAATTACACTAGCCTGGGAATGGAGAATTTAATAAAGATGCAACTTTTCTCTTCTTGAGCTGAAATGAAAACGTAAAAGCAATAGACTTATTTAAGTCTGATTGTTTTTCTATTTGTATTTATAATAACACCATGTAAGCAGGCAGGGTATGGTTCCAGAATGCCCTGCACATTAATCCAACCTGTCTGTGTGTTCCCTTTATTTTCCCACATGAGGACATTTTTTCAAATGCCCTGGAGGTCGTTCAGGGATCCACTGCTCGTATACCCGACATGAGGGGAGTGGGCATCTCTCACTGGGTCCCCGTGTGGGAAGAGTAAGGGCCATTATGTCATTCTCAGGGGATTTCAATTTGAGAATTAAAGGATGGCTATCTCAGAGAAGGAATTTTTAAGCAGCAGTTATGAATTTTCCAGGAGCAGCATTCAAGATCTTTGGGATCTTGGTCTCTAGCCCAGTACTGGGCTCGCAGGGTGAGTCATTCTTTCAGGCCTACTTCCTTCAGGAAGCCTTCCCTGATCTCCTTAGCCTGAATTTTCTCCCTTTTATGAACTTCTGTAGTCCTGGGTAGAGGTTTATTCTGACTCCAAGAAAGTTAACTGTTAAATTAATAGGAACACCTCATTTCTTTTCTTTCTTTTTTTATTTTTGGAGACAGAGTCTCACTTTGTCACCTTTGGTAAAGTGCTGTGGTGTCATAGCTCACAGCAACCTCAAACTCTTGGGCTCAAGTGATCCTGTTGCCTCAGCCTCCCAAGTAGCTAGGACTACAGGCTTCTTTTTTAGAGACAGGGGTCTCGCTGTTGCTCAGGCTAGTCTCCAACTCGTGAGCTTAAGTGATCCACCCACCTCAGTCTCCCAAAGTGCTAGGATTACAGGTGTGAGCCACTGCTCCCCGCAGCCTAACACCTCATTTCTTGATCATTCTAGTTAACTGATGGTTTTCAGTCTTGCTTTAAAAAACTAAAATCAGTAACTTCCTTGTAATAATCCACGTTTGCTTCATACCTGGTGCTTAAGAAGTGCTTTTCCTGGCCTGATCTTTTTCCATCTTAGCTGGGCATCTCGGCTTGGTAGGATGCATCATGTGGGCTGAGGCAGAGCTGGTGCCATCAGCATAACTCGTGGTTCTTTCAGCCTACGATGTCTAAGTCATAGTCGGTGGCAGGTGTCCTGTTCTCTGCCTTTGGGAGCTCACAGCCTGGAGAGGGGACGATGAATCTCCTACTGACTCCCACAGAGGAGGAGCTGGATCAGGTATTGAAAGGAAGGGGGTGGGTGGAGGAAGGAATATTTTTTATTGTATCCTCCTTTGCCACCATCCACTACCACACCTCATCAGACTTCTTTTATCAGATGTCGTGCTGTGTCCTCAGATGTATGTGCTATTTAACTGCTTTTGGGGGGCAGCAGGGGTTGACACACAGTAATGATTGTCCAGAACAAGGGGAGGGGAGTTGATGACAGAGGGCTCATTAGAGGGAAAGAGCCAGAATGAGCTCTTTGGAGACGTCATTTGGGCCAAAGAATGCCACTTCCCAAATCGGGAAGGCGTGTGCTAAATCCAGTGACCAAGACCTTGTACTGTCCCTCCCCCAACCCCCACTGTCATAGCACATATCTTGCTTGCATTGACTTAGTAATATGGCATTTCTCCCTATTGGACTGTGGGTTCTCTGAAGATGAGAGCAGGTGTCACCATCTGTCACCCCAGTCCTTAGCGCTGGGCCTGCACACAGTTGGTGCTTGAGATCTATTTGTTGAATCTACCCACCTATCCATCTACCATCTTTCACCCATCTATCCATTCATCCACCCACTCATTCAGTCTTTCAATAGGTGTTCTTGAGCAGCATAAGATGTCCCAGGTGTTATGTCCAGTGCTGAGGTAGCAGAGACTGAATTGGGTACATTGATGCTCTCAAAGGGGTAATGAGAGGAAAATGTGATAAGTGGAAACGAATGAGTGAATGTTATTATCTTCAAGCCTAAGACTCTCCAAAAAGAAATTAGTTTTTTTTTTTTAATCTTAAATGATGTACGTGAGAATGAGGCACCCTCTCACTCCGTCTTGTTTCCTGTCCCTTCCGAGGTTTTTGCTGGCACCATCTGGCCCCTTCCTCTGCTGGAAGCCGGTGAGACGAGGCTCTCCCTGGGAGGCTGAGTGCACAGGGGAGGGGAGGGCAGGGGCACTGACCTGGCAGCTTCAAGGTGGCCACTTTCCTGTCCCCTCCTGTGTCTCCCAAGAGGAATGCTGCTTGCAAGGACAGAGCAGATGTTCTCAGGCCAGAACAATCATTCATCAGCCCCTCCTCTGGGAACAAGAGGTGACAGCACATTTTTCTGAAAGCAAAGCCTAAATCCCCTGACATTATTCTGGACTCAGCCTACTAAAGGTTTTGTGAAACGCTTCAGATTTCTGAAGGGCAGAGTAAATTCCTTCCCCTTCTCTAGGCTTTGTGGTCGAGGGGCCCACATGGAGCGGGTGGGGGAGGCAGAGTTTGCCACGTGAGATGCACTTTGGGTGTGTTCTGGAGCATGACCAAAGAAAACCTCATTAGAGCTCCGTGTTTTATTTTCCAATTGCTTGGCAAACTCATAATCTGGGTATTTAAAGCGGAAATGTGCATCACATGAGCAACTGGAACAAGCTCTGTGTGTATCTCTGCTCAATGTTCAGACTGGGAGTCTCCCCAGAGCGTCGCATCCAAAATGACCTCGTGAATCCTGTAATATCATCTACTGAAATTTGGGAATCTGTCTTCACCCACACAACCAGATATTTACCAAGTGCTGTAACATCTCCCTGTTGTGTGTGTGTGTTGGGGGGGGCACTCTCTTCTGTCTTTCCTGGGACTGCCCTGGCATTGGTTCTCAGCTGGATCATTGTCACATCCCCACCAGTGCATCCTCCTGTGCCTTCTAGAACATATGTCTGGGTGTGTCACTGGGGGGCTTCAAAGCCTGCTGTGTTTCCTGCTGGGCTTGGGAGCTGGTGAGTAACTCTCCTTTCCCCTGTCTCTGGTTCCAGCTGTAGGAGATGTGGGAGTTGGGAGGGAGGAGACCAAAATCTCCCTCTTGTTACTGCTGAGTTTGTGAGTCTTTGAGGTGAAGGTGTGAGGACCACAGGGTCTTGTTCACGCTCCTTGCCTCTGCTCCTGCTTCCCTCCACACAGGATGGGCCTTGGGGCTGTCCATCAAAGGCTGTGATTTTCAACTGGTGTGCCATAAGAGGATCTTAGGTGTGCCTCAAAAATGTTTAAAGATCATTAGTTGAATTATTTTTGAAAGAGGTTCAAACCACAGTAAATATATTCTTTTTTTCTTTTTTAACTCTTTTTTTGTTTGTGTTTTTGAGACAGAGTCTTACTCTGTCGCCCTGGGTGGAGTGCCTTATTGTCATATCTCACAGCAACCTCAAACTCTTGGGCTCAAGAAAGAGATCCTCCTGCCTCCGCCTCCCTAATAGCTGGAACCACAGGTGTCCACAACTAGCTTGGGCTAGTTTTTCCATTTTTGGTAGAGATGGGGTCTCACTCTTGCTCAGGCTGGTTTCGAACTCCTGAGTTCAAGCGATTTAATTACCTTAGCCTCCCAGAGTGCAAGGATTACAAGCGGGAACCACTGTGCCTGGCTTTTTTTTTTTTTTTTTTGATCAACATAATTTAAGCCTTGATACTGTCATCCAGTGAGTCGCATGAATGTTTTGCTTTCCCAGTGTATATAAAAGTAGCCTACAACATTATGGACTGTGCGTTATCTACTGTGCAATAGCATTATGTCTAAAACCACAATGTGCATATCTTAGTTAAAAGTATTCTATTGCTAAAAAAAGCTAATGGTCATCTTTTTGCTGGTGAAGAGTCTTGCCTAGGTGGTGATGGCTGCAGACCGATCAAGGTAGTGGTGGTTAAAGGCTGGATTGGCTGTGGCAATTTCCTAAAATAAGGCAATAATGAAGTTTGCTGCATTGACTGACTCTTCTTTTTACAAAAGATTTCTCTGTAGTGTGTCATGCTGTTTGAGAACATTTTATTCATAGTAGAACTTCTCTCAAAATTGGGGTCAATCTTCTCAAACTCTGCCACTCTGTTAGCAAGTTCATGTAATATTCTAAATTCTTTGTTGTCATGTCAACAGTGTGGGCAGAAACTTCACAAGAAGTAGATTCCATCTCCAGAAACTTCTTTCTTTGCTTATCCTTAAACAGCAACTCCTCATCCATTCAAGCTTTATCATGAGACTGCAGAGAGTCACTCACATCTGCAGATTCCACTCCTGGTTCTCTTGCTGTTCCTACCACATCTGCCGTAATTTCCTCCACTGAAGTCTCGAATCCCTCAAAGGCATCCATGAGGGAAGGAATTAGCTTCTTCCATAAATGTTGATATTTTGAGCATTTCCCATGAATCACAAATGTTCTTAACAGCACCTAAAATGGTGAATTCTTTCCATAAGGTTTTCAATTGACTTTGCTCAGATCCATCGGAGGAATCACCCTCTATGGCAGCTGTTGTCTTACAAAATGTATTTCTTAAATAACAAGACTTGAAAGTAGAAATTACTCATTAATCCATGGTCTACAGAATAGGTGTATTAATAGGCCTAAAAACAACATTAATTTTCTTGTACATCTCCATCAGGGCTTTGGAGTGATGCATTATTGATGAGCTATAATATATTGAAAGGAACCTTTTTGTCTGAGCAGTAGATCTCAACAGTGGGCTTAAACAATTCAGTAGAACATGCTTAAATGGAAGTGTTGTCATCCAGGCTTTGTTGTTCCATTCATAGGGCACAGGCAGAGTAGATTTAGCATAATTCTTTTTTTTTTTTTTTTGAGACGGAGCCTCAAGTTATCCCCCTGGGTAAAGTGCCATGGCATCACAGCTCATAGCAACCTCCAACTCCTGGGCTCAAGCGAGTCTCCTGCCTCCACCTCCCAAGCAGCTGGGACCACAGGCACCCGCCACAACGCCTGGCCATCTTTTGGTTGCAGCCATCATTGTTGTCCTGTGGGCCCAGACTGGGGATTCGAACTCGCCACCTTAGGTGTATGTGGCTGGTGCCCTAGCTGATTGAGCCACAGGCGCCGAGCCAATTTAGTATCATAATTCTTAAGGGCCCTAGGAGTTTCGAAATAGTCAATCAGCATTGGCCACCAGCTATAGTAACCCATAACAAGAAGGTAAGCCTGTCTTTTGAAGCTTTGAAGACAGGTATTAATTTCTCTTTAGCTGTGAAAGTCCCAAACAACATTTGCTTCCAATATAAGGCTGTTTTCATCTACACTGAAGATCTGTTGTTTATTGTAGTCACTTTGATCAGTGGTCTTAGGTCTTTGGGATCCTCGACTGCAGCTTTGGCATCACACTTGCTGCTTCCTCTTGCGTATTTGTGTTCCTCAAACCTCATGAGCTCACCTCTGCTAACTTTTTCTCCTGCAGCTTCCTCACCTCTCTCAGCCTTCATAGAATTGAAGAAAGTCAGGGTCTTGCTCTGGATTACGTGTTGGCTTACGGGAACATTGTGGCTGGTTTGGTCTTCCTTCCAGACCACTAAAACTTTCTCCATATCATCAATAAAGCTATTTCACTTTCTGACTCTTTTTATTTCCTTTGAGAACTTTTCCTTTGCGCTCACAACTTGGCTAACTGGTGTTAGAGGCCCAGCGTTCAGCCCACTTGGCCTTCATATTTCTAGCTTTTGATTTAAAATGAGAGACTGAGACTCTTCCTTTCACTTGACTGCTTAGAGGTCCTTGTAAGTATATTAATTGGCCTAATTTCAGTATTGTTGTGTCTCAGAGACTAGGAGACCCGAGAAGAGAGAGAGAGAGAGATGAGGGAATGGCCAGTTGGAACACACACAGCATTTTGGGATTAGTTTGCTACCTTGTATGGGTGTGGCTCCTGCACCCCAAAACAACTACAGTAGTGACATCAAGGATCACTGATCACAGACCAACATAACAGATACAATAATCACAAAAGTTTGAGATAGGCTGAGAATTACCAAAATGTGACACAGAGGCATGGAGTGGGCCTGCGCTGTCAGGAATATGGTGCCTGTAGGCTTGTTCAGTGTGGGGTTGTAAAGAATTCAGTATCTGAAAGGTGCAGCAGTGCAAAGCAGAAAAATGAGGTGTGGCTGATGGGACAGTTGTTTAGTGCTCAGTGGAGATACTGGTGGGCGGGTGAGAGCCTGAGTGTTTTCACTTTGG
Source organism: Galagoides demidoff (assembly GCA_963574575.1). Taxonomy (NCBI): domain Eukaryota; kingdom Metazoa; phylum Chordata; class Mammalia; order Primates; family Galagidae; genus Galagoides; species Galagoides demidoff. Next base: position 14,369 of record CAUYQV010129936.1, read on the forward strand.
CTCCCAGGCTGGGTCGTGCTGTGAGGGGCATGAGATGCTCCTCCTTACTGACAACAGCAGTGATCACCTGGGCACAGGCCGAGGCGACAGCGCACCTGGGGTGAAGGCTGCTCTGGGGCCTCGTGGGACTTGGCCTGTGCTCTCAGTCTGTGACTTGACAGCAAACCTTATGTATCCAGTTAGTTCTTCCTGTCTGCTCTGCATCTCTTGGTTTCAAACTCAGAGGGATTTGGCCCAATTGTTCCTTTGAGTCCTTCCATCCGTTTCCTCTTCCCTGCTCTGCAAGCATACAGATTTTCTCCTCTAAAAGGGGTGCATGGGCAGGGAAGTACCATGTTGGCCTTGCATCTGGAAAGTCCCCACGGTGAAGGAAAGGGTTAATTCAGTGCAAGAGTTTGCTAGGGCTGCCGTGCAAAGTGCCAAGGCCCTGGGCAGCGTGTATTGTGTCATGATTCTGGAGGCCAGAAGCTGAGATGAGGTGTAGGCAAGGCCAAGCTCCCTCTGCACGTACTAGGCAAGGATGTGCTCCCAGTGTCTGTCCTGGTGCCAGGGGTTTCTTGGCTGTGGTGGCATTAACTCTGAGCTTCACATGGCGTGTGTGTCTGTGTCCGCATCCAAATTTCACTTCTTTATAAGGACACCAGGCATATTAGCGTATAGGCCCATTCCACTCCATTATGACCTCACCTTGACTAATTACATCTGCAAGATCCTGTTTCCAAATAGAGTCACCTTCTGAGGTGCTGGGGTTTAGAATGTCAACATATGAGTTTTTGTGGATGTCGACTCAGCAGTTACCAGCTTGACTTGAAGGTGCTTATAACTTTGACAGGCAGCGACACAGAATGAGAAGTTCTCTGGGATGGGGGGACGAGCTGGAGCTTTTCCACAGAGGTCAGGGAGCCTCTCCGGGGAAGCCTGGTGGCCACATCCCATGTGTTTGATCTGTGGTTCATTTCACCCTGGTGAGAAGCTTGGTTTCTAAGATAAACTTGGGCAGTTTAATTATATATTAATATATTATTTCAGGTCTGAGTCTGTGGCCTGGACCCCACCTCCCCCTGCTGGACCTTAGGGTCTTCCCAAATGACTTCCTTGATGTTTTGCATCTGGGTAGCCCAAGGGAGGCTTGAAACATGGCAATGGGACGGCACCCATCATGGGCAGGAGAAGCCCGACTTCAGCTTGGATTCTGTATTTGGACCACAGTTCTGAATTGACTGTCTCTGATGCTCAAACCGAGAGGATGATGAGCAAACGCCCATTTTACTGGGAGCAGCTTATAAGGAGGAGCGTGGGGCAGTTGGGGAAGTGAGCCTGAAAGGTAATACGTGCTCAGCGGTGTTCTCTGCTCGTGGTGGGCTGGTGTACAGACACGTAGTGTGTGTGATGTGTTTGTGGTGGTTCCTACATCACCTGATGAGCCCTCAGAGTGGATAGCACATGGCTCTGAGACCCGCCTTCCAGGCCTTGTCCAGTCTCTGGCCAGCCTTCCACAGCTCCTGTGGTGGTGGGTCCTGTCTCTGCCCAGCACCCTGGGTCTGCCACACCTCTGCTACTTTCCTCTGATGTCCTCTTGGCCATGTTTCCTGTGGAGTGGGCTTGAGCTCTAGTGTTAATCTCCAGTGTGAGAGGCCCAGGCAAGTTTTGGCGTCCTGGTGACCCACTTGTAGAATACTCCCCATTGGGGTGCTTTCCTCAGGGTGGAGAGGGAGAGAGGGGATAACACGGCAGGTTCCTGCACATGCCCAGTGAATGTCTTTGGTGGGTGCTGGTCCTGCTGTCACTCCTAAGAGGGGCCACTCTGCCCTCTGGGGGCCCTATGATTACAGTCACACATATCACTGTCAAACAGAGGCAGCGTATCCTGCAGTGTATGGCCGCAGGACAGCAGGGACCCCTTTGCTGTGACTTGGTAAGGACTTACAACACCTTTGCTAGTCCACTTGTGAAAATCTGTCCTTACCCCACTTACGACACCCTTCTAATTAACAATAATCTATGCATTAGCAATTTTTTCTGCCATAAGTTATGACTAATATTGTTCAATGGGTGAGTCACTCTTTCCAAAACTTCTTTTTCATATTTGCAAACATCTTCCCACTTGCTTCTCATTTTGGAAATCCCAAAAAAGGTCATGGCTCTCTGAAATCTCTTATAAAATACCTGCTCTGGCATTTTATTTGAACCTTTCAGGTCTTTTGAAAATAGGCTATTTTAAATGAATGGTCCTTGATGGGCCCATTTTGCGAGTTGTGTCTATTTATTGATGGTTGTAACAGGTATGCCAAGGTTTAGAGTCAATCAATCCCTTGGTCCCAATATTATTTCCTGTCTTGTGTGGCCAGACTGTTTCTTATCTGTTAAAAAGGCCACGTTAATTGCCACTTTGCCCACTGGTTCTTGAAGACTGAGGTCAGGTGGCTGGCATTTTATAATTGCCCACTCTAAGTTGGCTTCCTGCAGCTGAAGTCATTGTTCCAAGGAATTTTCTCACATACCCATTTTTTTTAATATCTTAGCCTTATTCCAGGCCAGACTTAGGATCTTTTGTTTTAAATGTGCTAATATAGTTCTTGTTTATGTTTAACAACTAGTAGTGACACATTTAGAAGTAATTAAAAGATGCCAGTAACTTAGGCAGTATGCTTTTTTCTCCCCTTGCCTGTGGGCATTTTACTAGAGAGAGTTATTTATTCATTTATTTTTTGAGACAGAGTCTTACTTTGGCATCCTTGGTAGAGTGCTCTGGTGTCATTGCTCACAGCAACCTCAAACTCTGGGCTCAAGTGATACTCTTGCCTCAGCTTCTCAAGTAGCTGAGACTAGATACAGGTGCCTGTCACAATGCATGGCTATTTTTAAAGATAGAGTCTTGCTCTTGCTCAGGTTGGTCTTGAACCATGAGCTCAGGCAGTCTACCCAGCTTGGCCTCTCAGGATGCTAGGATTACAGGCCTGGCTTAGAGTTGGTTATTTAGTGTTCTTTCTTCATGAATAAAGGAGAAAAGGACCTAGAAATTCTTAACAGAATACTACATGCATATTTAATAGGGTGGCAATAGTTCTTTTTATCTCCTGCAATGGAGTGGACAATCTGCTGAGGAATCAGGGGCCTCTTTCCAGACAGGTGTCTGATGTCAAGATCAGGAGGAACAGGCCATAGGTGAAAATCTATGATTTCACAATCATTTACAGGTGAAAATGAACACATTTAAAAAATGTAGTATGTAGAAGAAAGTCACACTCATTTTAAAGTAAATGTAGGCTGTCTGGATAATGTGACTACGTTTTCTTCTCTTTTCAGTGGGAAAGAGTTGCTGTTTGCTTCTCTTCCAGGCTTCTGATTGTGTCTCAGACACTGAGTTTAAGAGTTCTAGAAACCTAGGGTCAAAGTGCGGAACAAAACGAGGCTTTATCTGTGTGCCGGCAAGGCTCTGCGGCAGTAGGGAAGGATGGAGCAAGTCAGGGGCCCTAATTAGTGCAACCACTGTTACATCCGGTTATATCTGGCCTGCGGATGCGTGTCCAGAGCCAAGGCTCAGAGCTGCTAAAGCAGCTTACGTTAGACCTTGATGACATTTGGTGTCGTTTTGAACAGGGTTCAGGCAATAATTGTAGGTCTAATAGGTGAATAGAGTGAAATGGGGAAAAAGAGTATGCATTAAATATAAGCTTGTGCCTTTTAAATGAAAAATAAATACCCTCACAAGTCTTATTTTTCTTTTTGATAGAGATCTTCCAAAATGTTTTGATAGAAAAGCACCAGTTACGTTTTCTCTTTTAATCAGATTGTTAGTTCAATAAAACGTGGATGGACAGTTACCTATTGTTGGTTGGATTATTGAAGGAAGACAATTTGGACATAGGACGTGGTCACCTTTGAGTGCTTTTTTTAAGCTTCTGAGAAGTCAGCAAGCCCACCCAGCTCTCCTGATTATCCTGTATTTTCCCTTCTCAGCCCTTTCAGACTTTATGATTATAATTGCTTTAGTGCCCCTCCTAAACTGAAATTCTGTGAGAATATGAACTGTATTTATCTTGCACTATTAAAACATTAAATAATTAAGACGTATTACATGCTAAGCCCTGTGTCAAGCTCCTTTCATACATTCAACGCATTTCATCTTCACACCAACCCTTTGAGATAGAACATTTGTTCCTATGGCTGCTGTAAGAAATCACCGCAGGGGGGGGGGAAAATCACCGCAGATTCAGAGGCTTAAAACAGAACAACTTTATTATCTTACAGTTCTGGAGGCTAGAAGTTTGATCTTGGTCTCACTGGGCTAAAAGTCAAGGTGGCAGCAAAGCTGTGCTGCCTTCGGAGGCTCAGGGAGCAGTCCCTGCCCTTGCCCATGTGGGCGGTCAGCTGAGAGGCCTTCCTAGCTGCTGCCCACATTTCTTGGCTGGAGCTCCCCTTCCTCTGTCTTCAAAGCCAGCAAGGTGGGTCAGGTCCCTCTCATGTTTTCAATTTCTTTTCCTCTCTTCTCTTTCCTTTTCCTTCTTCTTGTCTCATCTCTCTCATTCTCACTACAGAAGACAAAATCTCTCCCCTTGTGAGGACGCCTGATTAGAATTCGGCCTGCTGGATAATCCAGAATTATCTTCCAATCTCAAAGTCGATAACCTTAATCATATCTGCGAAGTCCCATTTCCTGCATAAAGTGACATATTCACAGATTCCAGGAATCAGGGGAGGGTGCTTCTTGGGGGGCCATTACACTGCTTGCCACAAGTAGATGCTATTATTGTCTCATTTTACAGATGAGGAAACTGAGGTGCAGAGGGAGCAAGTAACTTTTTCAAGGCCACAGTTAGCAGGTGGGGCATCAGGTTTCACATGCAGGCCTACTAGTGCTTTGTTCTTCTTCTTTTTATTTTTCTTTAAGATTCTTCTCACTTTGTCACCCTTGGTAGAGTGCTGTGGCATCATAGCTCACAGCAACCTCAAACTTGTGGGCTTGAGCGAGCCTCTTGCCTCAACCTGCTGAGTAGCTGGGACCACGGGTGCCTGCTACAACACCCAGCTATTTCTAGAAATGCGGTCTTGCTCTTGCTCAGGCTGGTCTCGAACTCCAGAGCTCAGGCTGTATGCCCCCCTCGGCTTCGCAGAGTGCTGGGATCACAGGTGTGAGCCACCCTGGCAAGTGCCTTGTTCTCAAGTGCTGGGCTGTAGGATCCCCATTCCTGTGGAGCAGCTGAGCTGAGTGCTGGAGGCAGGAGAAGACTCAGTGCCTACCCACCTATACCAGTCTCTTACTAGAATAGAAGTGATGGATGTTCAAGGTGAGAAAGGTTGGAATATGAGAGCCTCTAAAGTTTTAAAGGTTAAAACAATTTCTGTTTTGTGCAGAGACATTTGTCTTTGGAGCCTCCCACGAAGTGAAAAGCTTCCAGTGGTTCCACTTCCCCTCAGCTCATGTTCATTAATCCTACCCAGCCAGGGTGCTCTGTCAAATATCAAACTCAAAACGTTAGCTACCAAGGCCCCTGCTTTGTCATCGGAAGTGCACATTCAAAATTAACATTTACATATAGGCTGCAACTTGCGGGGGGGCTTTTACGCCTGGTGCGAGAGCTCAGGGGCCCAGATACTGTGTTTGAAGTAGTAGGTGCACCAAATGTCCCGTGGTTCCAGCACCAGTGAACCACGTGGCTATGAGATTCCTGTGGACATGCTGTATAAAAGAATTGCTGACATCTCTCAGGTCTACACACAGAACGCTGAAATGAGGCCTCTTGGTGGTTGTATGATTTTAATTAGTATAGATGAAGAACAAGGCCCTCAGGTGTACAAGTGTGATCCTGCAGGTCACTACTGTGGGTTTAAAGCCGCTGCAGCAGGAGTTAAACAAACTGAGTCAACCAGCTTCCCTGAAAAAAAAGTGAAGAAGAAATTTGATTGGACATTTGAACAGACAGTGGAA